>JALLAU010000839.1:5000-10000 GCA_036939495.1 Thalassiosira hispida
CCAATTCTTTCTTATGAAGAGGCTAGGGGCGCACTCTGTTAGGCGCAGGACTGAACGCCATTCTAGTGGTGACGGGTGTGGCTACGCTGCCTACCCACCAGCATATGACCATATAAGGCCCCTCTTTCCTCAAGTTTTCAAACTCTGAGTGCCGATTTTTATGCACTTTTTTGATGATAGTTACGGATCGATTTTTTTTCTACAACGGGATAAATCAGTATCAACACACACGGGGCAGTGATGAAGATGTGGCATTTGGACAGGTAGCCTCGCAGTACTATTCGCCTCAAACTGCCGTTGTCAACCACAGACATGATGGAACAGCACAACACAGCCCCAGCAGTCTTACCTTTGGATCCCTGTGATACCACAGAGCAAACACAATTGTCAGGGGGGGGAGAGCATGTTGTCACTTCAAATCCCCGTTTCAGTGGTACCTCACCCGGAGAGGGTATTATTTAGACAATGCACGGGGCTGTGTTTCTCCCATTTGCCACAAACTCTGAGCCCCAAACCACGCAACAATCAACCCATGGGGGGGCAGCGTGAACTGTCTGTTTAGCAACATGAGTCGCTTTTTTGTTCCTTTATGTTTTGTCCCGATTTTTTTGTTTCGGTCGAAGCTTTTTTGTTTCTTGGTGCCTACATTACCCCGATCTAATTTGACCCATCGTGAACAAGTCTAACCTAGTTTTTACGCTGTTTACTGTAACGATAGGTAAATCAATAACGTAATTTCCAATATGTCATCATCCGATTACGATACCGACGAGTTCGGTGCCGAGTATATGTATCGTTCTTATATGGAGCAATACGGAGGAGACCCTGACGATTACGAAGCAACCCCCCCAAGGCCCCCGGCCCCGAGAGATGCCGAGGCCGGGGAATCCCCTAGTCTCTCTGGCAGAACACGTCCCGCGGCAGCTGCAATGCCTCCTTCTCCACAAAGGCGCACACGCTATGCCGCAGCCTCAAGCGAGGGCAGTCGCAGAAGCAGCAGGCTTGCAGGGGATGTCATTGAAACTCCTCGAGGCAGCATTTATGACTCTGCATCTCACAGGAGCATATCAACATCGCAAACCTCGAGGGCATCATATTACAACAGCCGAGCTACATCGTCCCAGTTGCCGAGCCCCGCGGAACCACCGGACTCGCCTATGATTGATGAGCCCAATAACCAGGTGCCAAGCCCACTGGAACAACAAGACTCGCCAATGCTCGACCAAGGCGATCAACATCCAGAGGGGACCGCACAGGGGGACGGTGCTGTTGCAAATCTTGATGCGAATTTTGCAAACGACAGGGACTCAAGGCTTTGCGTTTGTGACAACCTCATGCGCCCCAAGGATTGTCAAGGCTGCACCAATCTTTATAGACGAGCCTCCTGTGAGAAACACGCCCTCATCCAGTGCTCAAAACAGCATTGTGATCGACAGTTCCACAGGGCTTGTGTGGCAAAATTCCTTCCCGATCCCGGGGGCTACACATGCATGATATGCGTTGCAAGTGAGCCCTTACAAGGGGAGAAGTCGGTACAGTTCGCAACAGCCGGCAGGGTGGAACAGGCCCGTCGTTTTGGATACTTTGTCAGAACGGGAGACGGTCTCCGCTCTCGCACGCCTGAATACGATAAGTGGCAAGGCGAGACTAAACAAGCGATGGGTGTGGCTAAAAAGCGAAGGAATAAACTAATTTCATTAGGGATCCCTAAGACAATTGTGGATTCTATATCGGACAATAGCCCCCGCCCATATCCCAGCCCCGTTAAGATGGACCCAGATATGCTCGAGAAGCAAACCATTTGTGGCCGTGCTGTGGAGGTTGCCCTGCTGTCGTTTCAAGTGGATAAGTGCTCGTGCTGTGGCATTGTGAAACCTTGCCAAGTCTTCCCGCGCTACGCAGAGACTGGTTACGGAGAAACGAAGACTACTGATGCAAAGCCCTTATTCAAACATGTTCACTTAAACGGGACCTACCACAAGGGGTGGCATTGCCAATGCGATGATTATTGCAAGGGCTCGCAATTCTATTCGACTCGCCCCATTATTCTTGGCCACTACAGAACAAAGCATGGTGGTAGAGAACCCTGGGAAGTCCTTGGTGTACACAAGGATGCAAAGAACGCCACCTTATGCGAGTCATGTCACGACGATTTTAAGGAAACGCCTTCCCTATCACGTTTGGCATATGGCAGGAAGTTCTCCGAACGAAATGGCTTCGGCCCGGTCCACGAAGTTGGCCCCGAAAGTGAAGACAACTTGGACACAAACTTCAGAACGGCACGTAGGTTGAAAGAACTACTTTCCTCATTCACCATAGCGGAGGAAGCGGCTATCCGTCTTCATGCTCCGCTGATGTCAATCCAAAAGCTCACTCATGGCAACATTGGGTCCAAGGGTAACACAAGCATCGTTCAGGTCAGTTCACAGCTTGCGAAAAAACTACCTAACCTCCCTGTTGACTGCAAGTTTGTTGTGCTAACCAGGAAAAACGCCAACCACGCTGTCGTGGGGACAAAGTCCACGAAATTCAGCAGAGCAAGGATCGAAGAGGCACTCAAGCTGCTTAAGGCTACTGGCCACGAGGCGTGGAGCAGCATCGATATCGACAACGATCGATTACAGAGTTGGCCGGAAGAGGGCAACCTTGCGAACATGGAGGAACTTGTCATCGACATACCGGATGAAGCCGAAGTTGATGCTAGTGACTCAACCCTCGACGGCGATGGCGACGACGACGAGGGCCCGGCACCTCTACAGAATCCCAACGATGAGGAGGACGTGTTTACAGGATTGGTGAACTTTGCCGACCAAGGTGGTTCCCACGCCGGTCAGCACGCTAATCTCGTTGATGTGGTCAACGTCGCAGTTCGAAACCTGAGAGGGCAAGATACCGGAAATGCTGTGACTCCCGTTGTCAGAGCCCCAGCCCCCTCGGTTCCAGTCCAGATGAGCCAGGGCGGCACAACCGCCATAATTCCCGAAGGAGACGTTCTTCAGCTTCACGGTTTTGTCGACATGAACAAGTCCAGGTATGCATGGGCCAAGGCATTCCCCACCTGCTTTATCCCAACATACAAGAGGGTCAATGGTGTCCTCGGATGGCACATTACCCACGACATAACGGGCTGGTCTACCTGCAGAGAAACGAAAGTCACTTTCGCGGATTGGTTGAAACACACTACCTGGCGCAGCGACGGGATGGGTGCGAAGCACCCCACCTTCGGTTTGGTGCTTTACAACCATAACGCCAAGGCATCCGTAAACAAAAACGGCCGTTTCGTTCTCAACACATCCGAAATTGATCCGAACCAAACTATTGCGGATATTGTCAACGCACCGAATAGGGAGGAGTTAAAAAAACAGGTTGATAACGTACTAAAAAAGGCTAACATTCATACGAGTAATGTATCGGGCACCCCACAGTACTGGAGGGCGGCTTTTAATTCATTCGAGTCCACTGCGTTGTACCAATCCTACATAGAGAAGTTGGAAATGGGCATCTTTGTAACGGGTAGCTTGGCAGAGTATCATGACTACCAGCTCCGCGTGCTATTATCCAGGTACAAGGCAGCGTTAGGATTCAGCGCAGAGGAGTGTGAGGGCATTCTTACAGACCAAAGACTCTTCTCCCAGGCCGTCAACGACTATCGCAATGTAGTTACTCACTATCTTGCAACAAAGATGGAAATTTGGATGGCTCTATTCATGGTCCCCGTCTACGGTATTTCCTACGCAAACCTCGCGTTCGAGTTTGCCAAGTCGAGGGGAGTGATCCACTTTCATTCTCCTGGTGTCATCCGAAATGAGACATCGAAAGCCGTTGCAGTAGAACTGCAGGCACTTGCGGTATCTATTAGCGATGCTGTTGAAGCCATAGATGCATATATTGATGGAGAGTGGGATTCCTCGCAGATCAAACATAAGTTCCCGAATAACCCGGCCTTAGGCAAGAACCGCGCCTCAATGGAAAACCGAACGTCGTTCTGCAAGGATGCCCTTCAACAGCCCACCGGGAATGCGGCTATTCAGGTTTATGAGAAAACAGTGGAAGAGGCAATGAAAAAGTCCGGAGCGATCATTGGGGATCTGATCGAGAATGGCTATGGTCTGGTCGCAATGCAGACGGGATCTGGACCCGAAAACTGGGTAAAGCCAGGCAGTACCCAGAAGGATCATGGTTATAGAGAGACCTGTGGTGAAATGCAGGATAACGAAGATGTGAAACTTCGAAGGGAGGTCCAGAAGCCCAAGTTTGAGCGGGAGAATGATCTATACTCGCGGAAGGCTAACCTGGTAAATCACAGCGGAACCCACAAATGTTCTTCTGGATACTGCCTCAAGTCAAAACATCTTACAAGGAAGTTCGACTCGACAAAAGACACTCAAACAGATGATGACACCCAGTATATCTGTCCTGTCTCAGGCGAAAGAATGGTCAAGTTCGAGATTGGAGAGTGCAGGTTTGAATTCGGACAAGCGCTTGATTACGACCCGAGCGGGATGGGTAACTTAACCAGGGGAATCCCGAGGAACGACGAGCCCTCGCTGAAGGTCGATAAAAACGGATTGGTTAAATATGTCCCCCGGCGGAACCACCCTCGCGTGGTTGCGGGCCCGGCCAGCGCACATTACTATGTCGCCAACAACGACACGCAATTCCCTCTTATTAACACAACTGGCTCAAGCTATTTGCGTGAATTGGGAAGCCCAGAGGCTTATGAGAAATTTTCGAACAACCTATGTGTTGCGGGGGTCTCCGGTCTTGAACAACATAACGGAGCTCGGACGTTTAACATTTACACGACCGGGTACTGCTGCAAAGGGAATGAAAACCCAGCAGCGTGGGAAAAAACAATGCAAGACATTACCACAGCTTACTGCGACAACCCAGACCACCTTGAGAAAAGTTTATGGAGTTTGTTGGGCAAACACATGAATGAAGTTGTCAGAAGCATGAACATTCCAAAGGATCAGGCCTTGTTCGCCAATGGAGGGGGC
>JALLAU010000840.1:0-12384 GCA_036939495.1 Thalassiosira hispida
CGATCTCAATGATTGAATCAATAAGTCTCTGTAGAGGTAGAGTGTAACTAGATAGTGTCACATGGAAGTGAGCCGCACCTTTGGGAAGGTGGGGGATTGGCTGCGTGACACCACCCCTGTCTAGCTCTTGTAGAGGTACCTAGTACCTAGCTACGATCTGATAGATCCAAATTAGAATTGAGAAGCCTAATCTTTGGTGTCAGGAAGATCTTCGTGAATCATTTAGGAATAAATACTGAAAATAGCGGGATAACTCGAAAATCATGAAACCCACACCACTCACTCTAATAACACAGATAAGTGCTTGGCAGTCTTTTACACCTCAAAAGTTCTTGGTAGCATCTGTCGAGTTGAGCCGCCCAATCAGTTCTCATAATCTCAGCTCAGCAGAGGAAGCTAGGCAACTTCAGTCATACTCAACGTACACACAATAACCATCCTCTCTGTGCCGCGCACTACTTCATTCTCACTCAAATTTCCTCAGCAGGTTCCTTCTATCTTCATTGTCAAGTATGAGTTTGTTGTTTCTAGCTGCCGCAGCGGCATCATTGGTGGTGGCCGCAGAAGATGTGTCTTATGAATGGAATATAAAGTGAGCCTTTTTTGTATATTCTTTGGCAAGCAAACAAGTTCTGTTGTGCAACTTAGCAACTTATGGTGCATATTGTCCGAATCATCTTTCTCCTTCTTTAGACCTCGTCTATCCGTACCACCCTTTAGCCCAGATTGTTATACCGACCGAGATCTATTATTGGTAGAAAACCAGTTTCCAGGACCTACGATCCGTGCAAATGTTGGTGATACCGTCCATCTCAAGTGGCACAACCACCACCCAAGTGAGGGCGTGTCCATTCACTATCACGGATTACTAATGCAGGATCAGCCCTACACGGATGGGTCAGGCGGCATTAGTACTTGTATAGTTGGTGGGGGTACATACTGAATGATGTCAGATGACTTCAACAATTAGTTGGCTTATGGCAATATGATACCCATATGTAATCTCATTCTCTTATTCTTCCCTACATGATATTAGGTCCTATGCAATCCTTTGAGCAGACATTTGTGGCAGACAATGCAGGGACACACTATTGGCATGGCCATACCAGCTTAGACAGAATGGATGGACTTCAGGGTTTGATTGGTGTGTTGTGCAGTGGTACATGCCATTATATATCGCATGTCATTATCGTATGTCATTATACTTTGTATGTAAAATGAAAACTCATATCATAATATGATTATCTCTCCTTATCTCCGTAGTCATTGAAGATCCGAACGACCCCGAAGAACAATCTTTGAAGGAATTGTATGATGAAGAGAAGGTGCTTTGGTTACAAGATTGGTATCACAAGAGTGGGCCTAGTCTTCGGACCTGTGAGTCTTTGTCTGGTTATGTCATGAACTTGTCATGTCTTGGTTTCATGTTATATTCAACAGATATAGTCTTTTGACTTACCTTGTCTCCCCAATTGCAACACACTTAGCTCTTGATAATGATGTGTTTATTGGCCCTCCCCAATCCATTCTGATTAATGGCAAGGGACGTTTTGATGCGTGCGTTGATGATCCCACACTTCCCCAGTGTGACGAAAATGGTTGTTCCGTGGACAACTATGTACCTGCCATTTCTGTGGACGAAGGAAAGACCTATCTGTTTCGTATTATCAACGCAGGTGCATTCGTATCTCTCAATTTGGCAATGGCAAACCATACTATGAAGGTTGTGAAGGCAGATGGAACGTTTGTCGACCCTGTTGAGGTGACATCTTTGGAGGTGAATATAGCTCAACGGTACTCAGTCTTGGTCAAAGCGGATCAAACCCCTGACAAGTCCTATTGGGTGGCAGCAAACTCTGGGAGATTTGGCAGCGCTTATACCTACTTGCAGTATAATAACTCCACACCTCCCGATGCCAACTCCACAATTCCTGTCCATGACATTAGTGGATCTGATCTGGACACTATGTTGTTTAGTAAAGATGTCAGTACCCATCCCCAAGCAGATCTCCTTGCTGATGATGTGACTCCTGACCGCTCTTCTGTTATTGTCACTGCTCAATCTGTCTACCCTCCATTAGAAAGAGACTTCTGGACCTCCAATAATGTGTCCATGAGTCTCCATTCCCCCAAACCATTGGTTGCTGTGGCCTACGAAGCTGTTAACGCTGACATGGCGGCTCCCTGGCCTGATACGGTGATTCCTGGCACAATCTTGGTACCAGATATGCCTCTGTCAGTTTGGAACTATTCGTTAACTCCCTCTGATGCTCAAGTCAGTGGTGTGCATATGGATCACGGGCTTGCTGTGTTCCAGTTTGTTTTGGGAAATATTGTTGATATGGTCTTTCAGAACACAATGGGTAGTCGAGGAAGAGCGCTTTCTCATGCATGGCATTTACATGGTCACGAGGTGTACGTAGTCGGTCAAGGCAGTGGTACCTATACTGAAGCTGATAAAGATTCCTTTAACTATGTCAACCCTCTCTTGAGGGACACATTTAGTGTGTGGAACTTTGGCTGGACGGCAATTCGCTTCAAGGCAAACAATGCTGGTGTGTGGCCCTTCCACTGTACTTACGCCACACACGCGGTGACTGGCATGGGGTTCAATGTAATCACCAGTCCTGACAAGTTATCTGCTCCTCCTCCTGGCTTGATGAGTTGTACCATGACGAGTGTGGATCCTGACGATTCTCAAGTATGTATGTCTGAGACGGAGTATGACGAATTCTCTGCGAATGGAGATATTGGGGGTAATACTGCAGGTGATGGTCCAAGTCCAAGCGTGGTGAGTGGAGAAGTTGACGACACTGCTTCCATTGAAGAAGAAGAACCCGTAACTTCGGCAGCTACTTTGGTGGACGGCCGTTGCCATGCTGTCATTATGGTATTGTTCATGGTTGAAGAATTGATGAGGCTTGCGTTTGTATAGGTTGATATGATATGTCTGTTCGCATTTAATAGGAGGTTGATAGAGTAGGGAAAAGAATAATACACATACTTTGTAGTAAGTCAATTGGCTTTACAGCCAGTATCACATTTGCCAATTGGTCATTGCATACTTCGTACGCACCAAAACAGCCTCGATGCAAACTATTTTCACGCGCTGACCTCTGAGTTCTTTTTCCCAGATGATACAACGCTGGCTGGAACTTTGGCAGTTGACCTACTTGAGGAAGCAGCCGTTACGAGTGACATCAACATATTTTGTGATATCAAGTCGCCATATATCACAAAATATGTTGATGTCACTCGTAACGGCTGCTTACTGACTCGATCAATTACATTAGGTATCTTGTCAGCCGATACTTGAATATCGCGCCCAATGGATATGGTAGAATCCGTATATTATAATTGAGGGGGCAACAAATTGTTTCAGCATGCGACATCTCTTCAGGCTCAGTCTTGGAAATCTTTGACCGAGATGACCCCCTTCCGGATCCGGAATAGATTGAAATTAAGCCTAGGACTATTTTAAGACGGTTTGGCATGACAAGGGTCAGTTGCTTCGCTCCTTGCTAATCCTCTGTCGATCCTATTAGTATGGCATCAAATCACAATAGCTTGATAGATTATTTCTAAACTAAAAACAAAGTCACGATATGGTGAAACACCTGACCCGACATCGGCATCCTAGCAGTAGACCACAATTGGTCACGCCAATAAAAACCAGCAGTTCCACAACAGTGATGAGCCTTATATATTGAGACTCGTTGTACCGCTGAATTTCAAGTGAAACAAGAATATGTACATGAAATGAAATTGAAATAACATTAATACTCGACAATTCTCTTAGATAGATAGCATCGACCATTTTTCTTGTATGAAATGCCGAGAGTCGCTCATAATCAACATTTGATAGTAAGGCGCTGAAACAATTCAACCAACATCATGATGGCTGTATGTCCGCTTCACTTGTGTTGATTTCTAGTGTATCCCTTCAAGATTCATGATAGTTATCGGGCGATTATTCGTAATACACTTAGGCTACATAAACAAAAACCATTCATCTGCTATCGCAGGTCCATGCAAAATAAACAAACACCTCAAAACCCACAGTCGTTAATCTCCTCCCTGTATATCTTCTCCCCACCACTCCGAGTATTGCACTGAAAATTAAGCTCCAAGCTAATAATGTAATGAAACCAATTGGTTGGCAAATACAAAACATCCCCAGGTTGCATAACAATTTCATTCACATGCGCATTTGGAAATGTTGGAAAATTCTCCAGGTCTGGATTACTCCAATCCACGGCCGAGTGACGTGCCGAGGGATGTCCCCTGGGCAACAGATTCATATCGTTGCATTGATTTGGATGCGCTAAAATGTACCGTCGTTGTCCGCCCATCAATGCAATCGCATTCCTAGAAAGATCAAAGTGATTCTCGGCAATGACGCCCTTCATACCGAACCGACAATGGATACCCTTTTGATGCTTTGGTTCGATTAGGAAAAAGGGACGTTCTTCGCCCTCGCGAGGTTGGAAGAATGTTAATTCATCGAACAGCCATTCCGACGAGCCTTTATCGCAGGAACCGTCTTCGGTATGTACACCCATTGCTCCGCAGCCGATTAGGCGGAAGTACCAATGTGGATTGTCGGGACCTAGTTTGTCATCGGTGACGTTGGCATATTCGAGCCAATTCGAGAATGTCATTCGTAAATTTTCCGTCGGGGGTTGCCAATTATCCATGGCCCCCTTCTTCCTCTTTTTCTTGGCTTCATTGAGGACATTTTGCAGTCTCTCAACTTCTTCTTGAGCCTCATCATCGTCTTCGTGATCTGTTGCATACTCTCTAGCGTCTTCGAGGTCGTTCCGTATTTCATTGACACGTTCTTGTTCGTGCATTGCCTCCTTCATGTCCTCCTGATTGCCACGCCCAAAGCCGCCATGAATAGTATCATCTTTCTTCTCCTTCTCTTTAAGCTGCTTGGCAGCCCTTCGTCGTTCCTCCTTTGGGCGTTTGTCCACCCAGTACATGAAGTGATTGTTGGGCGAATACTCTGTCCTTCTCATAGTGTCTTCTTTTCCCATGAGCAATTTTTCCATGTAGCCAGGATGATTCCAACGTTCTGCCGTCCGAGCCACAGCAGGATCATTCCTCACTACAAACGGCAATTCTTTATGTCGATAGTTGTTGGCCTTGTGAAGTTCGGTGCGGTGGTCGAAAACACAGAGTCCCTGGTAAATTTCCGTATGTGCCTTTGGATTTGGATCATCTGTAGGCCAATTGTGTAGGACGTCAAGGACAGGCCACTGCACAGGATACTCTTCAGGTGGATACTCAGGACAGTTATGGATATCATATGGAGTCTGTGCATTGGGAGACTGCTTGTACTTTCCCAAACGCTTGCGCTCGGCCTCGACAAATTCCAAAGATCTTTCCTCGTCTTTTGGAAGTATTTCAGTGTCATATTCTCGTCGAAGCTCAGCGTACCATTTTGCCTTGTTGCCAATATTCTTCATGGAATCAGGAATGACATACTTCATCTCCCCTCGAAGTCTGCCCAATAGACCTCCCCCGACATTGTCACTGTTGTACTCTCCTTCCTTTGGCTGATATTTCTGATGAAATTCGTGGCCTCCATGACCACTTCTTCCACCATGATCATGATGAAAAAGTCTGTACATTGTAATGCCAACCAACGAGAACAAACCAAACGCAAAAAACGCCAATTGAAAATATGGATCACTCTTCCATGCCCATGGAGACTTTCTGTATCTGTCGCTACGTTTGACACGTCTGAGTTGTTTCACATCCCCTCCTCTTCGCTCCTTGGCCAACCGACGTTCTCGCCGACGCTCTTCCCGAGATGAACCATAGCCGTTGCTGCCGCCGCCGTTGGGAACGGCGGCTGTGGAGTGAGGTCTTCGTTGTTGCATGATGATAGAGGGAAAATAATGAGGTCGTCGGCTAGACCTAAAATGCGAATGTGGTTGAAGGCGATTGAAGATTGAAGATTGAAGATTGAAGATTGAAGAGTGAAAGAAGGGGGGGGGCTCGCGTTCGTGTGTTGTTGGTTGTTACATAGACGTCGAATGTAGATAGGTATCCTCGCCAACGGTTATTTTCCTACTATCGTACATAATAACGGCGTTCTCGTGGTTATGTCTCTGTCCGCCTTGGCTTGCTTCAACTAACTGAAGATTCTTGAAAAATACGGTACAACTCACCCAACTTCCGTATTCTGAAGGATAATTACGCTACGAGTTTAACCCCTGAGTCCATCTGGTGTGGTTTTAGGAGGTTTTAGGTCTTCAAAGGTGGGTCTGAGAGGTACCTAGTGCTGCGCAGTGCTGGTTTTATGGCAAAGTATGAATTGTAGATTTTTTGCAGAAGCTCTAAAAAATGAAAGTTGTTGAGGGGGTAATTGAAGGAATTCATTCTGAACACAAAATGGGGTAGGTTGAGTTGGTTGTGACAAGCTATGCATGCTACATTTTACAATAATCAGTATTCTACTTTCATTTACATAATTAGAAAAAGTATTTCGTTTTGGCCTATGTGATTGCCTCCAGAGGTTAAGCAAGATTCATAAGAGAAGTACTCAGCTAGTTATCTGCAGCTAACTAGGTATGTGTGGTCCAAAGTTTTAGCTCAAGAGACGAATCTGATCACGGACAGATCTGACTGAGGACCCTCGAACCTTCAATAAGCAAGGTTCTACATTGTGCCCCATGGTTATTGGAAACTTTTATTAGTATGCATGGCAACAGCTATCCCAGAGAAAGGCCAACATCTCTAGATGCTTCTGTACTGAAACTCAGCATCACTTTGTGCACAATATCTCAGGACGTGGGTTCAAGCCTGAAAGAACGAATGCAGCATGCATTTACCTTAATGTACATCTATCAACAAAGAATAGGTACCTTCATGTACCACATTTTTTTGGCCCAGCCTATAAGTGCAAGAAGTCCACGTGATGCCAACGGAGATCAAACAACATGACCATGACAAATTAATCGATGATCTTGCGGTCCCTCATTGCGCAATCTAAAAGCCTGGAACAACATGACCGATACCATCAGCACCAAGGAACCATACACTACACACAATACAATATTCCAAACCAACGGCAATGTATGATCTGCGTTCATATTCGGCATGACCAAATCTCCACCACACGCCGGATCGGCATCATCATCTTTCATTACCGATTGGCCGCATGCATTCCTCAACACTGAGAACATGGCATTGCCATTCATGGCGACATTGTCCAATGCAAAGACGTTGATGGAACTGAATTCACCATTGTAAGCCATGGTAACCATTTCCTTATTCACTTCCGATCGTCGATTGTCATCTAGAAGGTTGGAGGCGTGCATAATCCCTATTTGTACCGAGGTGGCATCCACTTGCCAAAAGCCTTGGATTTGATTGAAGGGATAGTAGGATGTGTCCTCCGGCGGGCCAAGTTCGTTGTAGTCATCGGTTGCGTCGCTGTTCGAGCTAGACTTGGCGTAGCTCTGTAGGGCGTTGAGCTTTGACACACCGGTGCCCTTTGTATCGGTGCAATGAATGTAGGATATTTGGCTATAATTATTATCATCTCCATCATGATCATTGTTTCCGTCCTCGTGCTGCTGCTCGCCGTAGTATCTGGAATGGCATGTTACTAGTTGATCTTGTGCCCAGTTCGCCTTGCCACAGAAAGATGCTGAGTGATGACAATATATTGACAGATATGTGTGTGAGAGAACACACAAGATGTCTAGTCCATATACTCTTCCCCCCCCTCCATTACAATGTTGATGCAAACACTCGACAGCAAAGCAATGTTGTGCACTTACCATACATATCATGACGATCCACCGCAAGCAAATACCCCTTCCCTCCCAAATTGGACAAGTCCGCCAACTCCATCGCCCCCCCAACAGTAAGCCCTCCCAGCTTCTCACAAGGATAATAGGGAACCCCAGCCTCTTCGTAAATTTCCTTCAGCTTTGCAATGCCACTGTAATAGTATTCATATTGATACTGCTGTTGGCCGGCGTCATCGGCCTGATAGGCGTCATCGGCAGCTTCGTATGCATCATCGACAGCTTCATATGCATCATCGGCAGCTTCATATGTATCATCTCCAGCATTTGCATCATCATCCGCCTCCAAATAAACTTGTGAACTCAATCCATTATATCCCGCTTGGTGAACTAACTCCGAATGAAAAATGATCACCAGCTCTTTAGGATTGTCATTGCACCATTGTTTCGCATCCTTCAACAACCCCCCCAAAGTTATAGAATTCAGCGGAATATCAATCAACGACCCGTGATGAAATCCCATAGTCCCATTATTGTACATCTTGGGACGTAAATCCAAGGCACGTGCACCATCGTTCAGCTGTTCGTAGACCGTCCCCACCTGAGTCTTGCCGTAGAGACTGAGCAGCTTGGTGGTGATGGTGTTCCATCGTGAGGGATGGTTGACATTATTCTGCTGTTGATTATTGTTATTGTTGTTATTGCCCTCGCCTTCTTGATAGTCGGCATTGTTCATGTTGTCCACACCATCGTATTCGTTGCTGTACTCGCTGTTGCTGGAGGCGCCGCTCCCCGACCCATCGTCGTTGTTGTTGTTATTGATATTCAGATAACCAGTCGCAGCATCGTGTGACATTACGAAGGACGCTTGACTGAGATATAAGTCGGGATTGAGATTGGGTGAGTAGCATTCTGTGAATTGGAATTGACGTCTGACTGACAACTTTTTGCAGGGTGCACGATGATAGCCGTGTATTCCTCCAATGATGATACAAAATAGGAGGAATGGCAATGATGGTCGTGGCATTGTTTGTATCCGTCGTCTCCTCGTTCTATTCATTGTGTCTGGCGGCTTCTTTTCATTTATTAGCATCGTCGTCGCTGCGAGGTTGATCGTACTGCTCCACATCTCTCGATTTCGACCGCCATGCTACAATAACAATAACAATACCATCGGCAACACGAGCCTTGTTGTTTGGCGCAGGGGTATTAACCCCTGGTTTGGCGTTGGAAGTACCGTACGATATCTAGGTTGGAAGTTTATCGGACCGTTGGCCGATTTCGGTTAATTATTTCTTTATTATACGTAGGAATTAGTATATGTTTAGTGATTTCCGGTCCTCCGTACTATGGACACCAAAGGTAGGTACCCAACCCCCCCAACACTCCCCAACAACAAAAAACAACCGTCATTTTTTCTGTTTTGATCAGAAAAAATAATGAACATGAACAATGAACCATGCAAACTGAACCTGCATGCTTGCTGATCTAATCTCTAGGAACAAAAATTCAAGCCTCAGACCGTACCACCTCGAATCTAAAACATGTGGAAATCTCTGATAGTGCCGTTACAATTGTTGGCTATTCTGTTTCATTCCATACATGCCTCAGAATTGACTCCACTCCCGACGGACGAACATGGAGATTACAATGGTTCAGATCTCATTGACGTGAGTTAGTATTATTTTCTCTCTCTCTGCTTTGATTATAATATGCCATCTAATTATTTATTTCATATTTTTTTACAATGATATATCAAGTGGATAAGATCTCATCCCGAAGGTGACATTCATCCATCTGTACGTATCGGCCGTGAGCGTCCCGGCGATCCCACCTCCATCGTTGGACTATTCGTTGCGTCCGATGCCAAGCCCATTGAAAAGGGGGATGTTATTGCAAATATTCCTTGGGATCGGTGAGTTGGAAGTCTGTGGTAATAGTTCGTCGGTCTTTCTATACGCCATAATTTTTCCTTATTATTTCTTCACTCTTGTGCACATAATTTAATTTGATGCACATATTATTCAAGCTTGATTCATCCTGGTGGCAAATACAAAAAATACAAATTCTTCAGCTGCCGTTCAATCTACAACTTGGCAAAAGAATTACGACTAGGCGAGAAGAGTTCACGGGCACCCTACGTTCGTTACCTACTATCACAACCTCGTGGGACCATGCCCGGGGAATGGAGTAAGGCAGGTCAAAAATTCCTATCAAAGATCCTAGGACATGGAGAACTCCCTCCCTACGAGGATACATGGCGTACTCACTTTGAACGTGAATGGATCGACAAATGCTTGGGTCAGGAGGAGGATGAAATGGAACATGCCGCATACTGGTTGGCAGCGTCGAGAGATGAGGACACATTGATGGTCCCTATATATGACATGGCAAATCACTCGAATGATCCTGACAAATTGAACACTCTGTCGTACAAGCCAGATAATGCGGGGGAGGTCTTTCGTTTCGTGGCGTCGAAAACGATTAAGCCGGGAGAACAGATTTATAACTGTTACAATCGTACGTGCGCTGCATCGGTATAGTTCTCGTTGAACTGAAACGTGTGTCATTTATGTCTCAGCTAATAACTCCGTTTTTCCTCTTTCTTCATGTCAGGGTGCAACCATTGCAGCGACGTTCCCACGGAAGATTGCGAAACATTCAGTTACTCTCGAACCCCCGATCTTTTTATCCATTTCGGCTTTGTAGAAGATTATCCCCAAAGTTGGGAATTTGATCCTGGCCAGCTAGACAGTGAAGATAGCAGCGATGACGACACCAACTTTGAATTCTGTTTGCATAAAGATCCCGAGTCGGGCGAGTTGGATGCCTATTGGGAAGAAGAGGATATGCCGGACGCAGCGGATGCTCAGTGGTTGAGGAAGCAATTTCGACGACTTCAAAAGTTGTACAATGATAAGGAAGAGATTGAAAAGGTGTTGGTGCAGAAAGATGGGGATGATGGCGAAGGTGATGGTGATAAGATGAGTCGTTGGGAGTGGGAGTCTATTTGGAGGTATCATCAGGCGCTGTCTCATGCCATCAATGCGGCGATTCATTCGGTAGTGACGGAAGATAAGCATGGTGATGAGCTCTAGATGGAGGACGTGGATGGCTGCAGTTTACAACGGTACAATAGCTCTAAAGTTGTACAGGATTACTTTCAGTTGAATTCGTTCATTTGGATAGATAAATGCACCATATTTTTACTAAAGTTGTTGTTATTCATCACTATTCATAATATCATGCACTGATACTAGATATTTAGAAATACCCGCCAGGAAACACCAGCCTGCTCAGAGGTATTTCTCACATAAGAAACCGACAGAGATGAGGACGTGGATGGCTGCATTTTGCAACAGCACAATAGCACTGAGGCTGTACAGGATGACATTCTAGTTGAATACATTCATTTGGATAGAGATAAATACACCAATGTTTTTCTTTGTTATTGTTATTCTCACTATTCATATCATGCACTGGTACTATTTAGAAATACCCGCCAGGAAACACCAACAACCTATCTGCTCGCAGGTATTTCTCACATAAGAAACCGACCAATGCTATTCACTCATCGCTCTTGCGAACATAAATACAGCAACAATTGAAACAATCCCCGTCACAACTGGCCCAAGCAATGCGATACCCCATCAACGCCTCTTGCTTGATTGCACCGCTACAATACACGATGACGATGTTTAGCGGTTCATGATCTCCCCCATGGGCACGCAGCAACCACACTTGGGGAACAAGGTAACTCCAAGAATACTCACGGCCACAGGAACTTCATCGTTGCAAGGGAGTGCCGCGGAGGCAACCATGCAGCAGCACTGGAGCTGGGTGTTCAAGCAGGAACAACCATCACATTCGATCTTTGGGCCGCAGCAGACGCACGGAAGGCAGGGAGCACCAGGCTACAATATCATGGTTGGGCAAAGGAGAAGAGAGAGAGGGAGTCAGAATATGTTCTTGCGGCCAACACAAAAAGTGTCTGTCAGATTCAGGCATGCACCTACCTTGCAGCAGACCTCCGCATTAAGGCAACATAACCCAATCTTTCCGGAGCATCCCATGCAATCAGCGGTGGGATAGTATCCACAATTTGCGCAGCATAGCGCACAGCATAGGATGATCTTGCTCTCGTCAACGGCGTCGTCGTTTCGCTGGTACGTCATGTTGGCAGTTGGTTTAGGTTGATTTATGCGTGTGTGTGGGGCGGGCGCGGGGTGGATTGATTTTGCAGGTCGTACGACTGGTTAGAGGGAAGTCTCTTCCGAAGTGAGCCGTTAGATCTGACTTGGTATCGTATATCGTAGCGTATCGTATCGTACAGGGATTTGTATCGTATCTACATAGGAGTATGTAGATATATACTGGTGATTGGTGATACGATATGTACCTAGCTCTCTAGGTATCTCCCTACCCTGCTCTCAGGCGCTGCGTCGCTCAACGCTCAACGGTCGCGTCGGTTGTGATTCATGTCTGATTGTCTGGTGAGATGGCTATAAAATAATCAAGAGAGCAATTGCCAAAAACGGCAGAGGTTGCTGTCGGCTGAACTACCATATTATCCTTGTCCTATAATAGAGCTACCTAGAGCTCATCATGATGTCTTGAG
>JALLAU010000841.1:0-12442 GCA_036939495.1 Thalassiosira hispida
TCAGATTTTGGCTTGAGCTGAAATGCTGGCCAATTCCTGAGTGGTTCTATTGCAAGAATCCAGGCTACGCATGGGTATTTCTGGAGCATAATGGCATGGATTGGTATTGTTAGGGTGACATTATAGTTGCGGCACATCATTGACATACCCAAACAAGTCTCAACAGCTATAGGCAACAATGGTTGGTAAAGCTTCCACCTATACAAACCCTCCAAGCCCGCAAGAGGGGCCTTAGATTTGTTTTGAGTCGCAAAAATTTCAATAGATTGTTGGATACTTCTGGAACATGTCTAATGGCATGGGTTGACAAAGTTAGGTTGCCATGGGAGCAAGAGTGTTGTCATATCATTACCATGCCCTTATCAAGTCTCCAACAGCTGATGGTAACAATGGGTAGCCTTGCTTCGGCATCAAGGGAATCAACATACCATTCCCCGCCCAAAGGAGGAGGGCCTCAGATTTGGGTTCATCACATCCACAAAACTTAAACAGATTACCGGGTGCTTCTGGAGCATAATGCCGTGAGTTTACAGAGGCATGATACCATGGGAGCATTGGCACATCATTCCCATGCACAACCAAGTCTTTAACAGCTGTGGTTCAAAATGGATGGCCTTGGTTTTGCCTCAACACACCCTTTCAAGCCCACAGAAAAATCCTCAGATTTGACTTCAGCCAAAACTTCAAAATATTGCTTGGTTGAGCTGCTGGAACATAATTCCATGGGATGATGGAGCCATGGTGCCATGTGAGTGTTGCGATAGTATCACTTCACTGACATCATAACCAACCAAGTATCCAAAAGGTATAGATAACAATGGGTGGTCCTGCTTCCACCTCATCACACCATTCCAAGCCCAAAGGAGGGGCCTCGGATTTGGCTTGATCTGTGAAACATCAACGGGTTGATGGGTTCTTCTGGAGCATAATGGCATGGGTTGGTATTGGTAGGGCGACATTGAATTGTTGTGGCATGCCGGGAAGTTATGAAAGGATATCAATGCCCACTGTACCTGAACGAGAATGAAAGTCTTTTCCAAGTCTCTCGACCTGTGAAATACAATCATTGGGGTGCACCGGGTGCATTCAAGATTTGATATCCTCAGCGGCGTATAACAGCTCTTCTTTATGCAGAAAGCGATCCCAAAGGACTGTAGATTTCAATGAAAATCTCTGTGACGCATTCAACCCATATGTGGTTTTTGACAGAACGATGTGGTATATTAATTTGAATATCCTGTTTGGAAAGTAGTTTGGTTTGTATTTGCGATGAGGGCTCTGTTGTCCTTTGCCTGTTTAACCCTTGATTCAGAGATCAAGGTCAGTGAAGTTGGAAGTATGGACGTTTGTTCATAAAGTAGCCGCGATCAAACAGTCTCACGCTTTGGACACAGTGTTCGCCTATCACTGTCAAGATGCTACATCCGAGATGAGAAGGTTATGTAATGGTGCAAGAAAAATGTTTACGGATTGAATTGGATTAGTCCGTGACCAAAGCAGCACAACAAGTGAAGGCAGTGCACACGCACACGGTTGCTTTTCTCTATTTCACTTTATTCCATAAAATTAGATAGTATTCACACGTTTCTACATTCCCCCCATTTCTCTCTTGAGTTTCTCAAAGTCATCATCTACCTTCAGTTCTCGCAATCGTTTCTTGTCCTGCGCAGCGCGTTCCGTCGATGATTGCGTGCGGCGATGGGGTGGTACCCATGGTTCATATTGCTGAGGAGTAGATTTGCTGCTGCTTGAGGTTGATTTGCTGGTGTAGCCGCTGCTTTGTTTACTCTCACTGTTGCTGCTGCTGCTGCCACCGCCGCTACTGCCGTACACATTTTCATTTGCACGTCGCTGCTGATGATTTGGTTGTGGATCTGTAGTTGCTGACTGCTCATCTGCATTCGACGTTCCTCTGCTCCCACGACTGCTTCGTCTGCTTCCAGAGCTCCTTCGTCCATACGAGCCTGAGAAGCCTTCGTTTCTCCAACTGTTTCCCCCTGAGGAAGATTCCGGAGATGATGTCGGAGTAGAGGTGGCAGACGAGGTTTTGGATGAAGATTGTACGGGCTCTGGTGCACGGCTGTACGAGCTAGACCTTGAGCTGCTGCCACTGGGACTGGAATATGATCTGCCTCCCCTTGCACTGCTGTCACTGGAATAGGATTTATCACCGCTTGTGCTGTCTCTACTGGAACTGCTTCCATACCCTCTACCTCCTCTCCCGGCGACCATCAATTCCTTGTACCTCTCCCTCAATCTAAGCAATCGCTTTTTACCCTTTTTGGTATAATCCTTGACAACTTTCTCCCTTGCCTTCAATTCTGCCATACTTTCTTCAATGTTGAGTTTTTCCGAGAACTTGGTAGCCACATTCAGATCAGCCTGCACTTGCATCAGTTCATTTTCTACCGTGCTCAGCTTTGTTTCCAACGAGGTTACAAGGATGTCCGTCTCGTCCATTTCACATGCCACTTCGTCAAACGATCCGTAGAGCAGTAGCTCAGACAAGGATTTGTCATCATCATAACCGGATTCAAACCCATCTACGTTCCGTTCAAGAAAGTCAACGAAATCGCCAACAATCCCCCCTTTTTGGCTGCCTGCAGCTCCCGCCGCATACCCTGCCGCACCAGTTAATATATCCGTAAAGATGGAACCAAATGAATCTCCATCTGAATCATACTTGGCATCTTCTTCATCGTATTTGGGCATGAAATCTTCCCAGTTGGTTGATTTCCCATAGGAAGACGAAGAGTAGCCAGATGTTCTTCGGTGAGGTGGTTGATAATTGTACCCTCCCGACGATGACTTTGAGCCACCGCCAGCACTTCCAGTTCCCACTGCCCCCTTTCCACCTCCTGTCAACATCTCATAGGCAGCATTAATTCTTGCAAAATCTTTACTGGCCTCGTCTCTCTCCTTCGCTGTTGAGTCAGGTGTCAGTATAACATCGGGATGGTATTTCATAGCTCTTTTTCGGTATGCCGATTTGATTTCTTTCTTGTCAGTGGTTGGATTGCGTGAGTCCAATCCCAGGAGTAGGAAGGGATCGTCTGTTTTGGGTAGCGGTGGCGGTTTGATTTTGTTGGATGATGAAGATGATGCATTCAATGCAGTCCTGGAATAGGATTGAAATACTGTTGGATTGAATGGCACATGTTGCTTGGGCAGGTAAGACCTACCCGGTTCTCGTGATGATTGTGATAGTGATGACAGGTATGCGAATGGCTTGACCGTCGAAAACGCCAAGCACAACATGGCACTGTTGGAGGTAAAAGCAGGAGCGTTGTTGCTGAGCGATGAAGCAACAATAATTGCAAGTGAAAAAAGGTTATGTATTTGACCGCGACGACGCCACATTATCATCATGTTCCTTTTGGGTGAAGCGAAAGCGTTCGATTAATCATTTATTTACTGAGCTGCGCAGTGCGTTGACTATGAGATAAATAATAATGCGTTCTCTCGTTATAGAGGCGTTACTCAGTTACGAGTCAGGCAATAAAGATGAGAAGATGGAGCAGCAGAAGACCATCGTCATCGTCATCGGGAGGGAGTTTGGAGTCTTTCGTCTTTCGTGAGTGTTCACAACTATAGAGTAGATAGGTAGGTTCGTAGTTAGATACCTACTAATAGATACGATAAGATACGATACCTAGGAACCTAGAATATCTAGTGTTAGGTTGTGTTGCGTCAGGTTTTTGGCGGGAGCACAGTCGTGATCTTCTGGTCGTGTCACGGGTCCCAGAGACCTGTTCTCAGCTGTTCTCGACAAGGGTAGTAGGTGCGATAGAAGAGAACCAGAACAGGTTCTAATCGTTCTAATAACCTGTTCTGGCTCTCTTCTACCGGGGGTGCCAGCTATCTCTCAAGATTCAGAGCAGCCCACAGGTTGCAAGAGCTCAACCCAGCTATGGCAAAGGAGAACAAATTCGACAGGTCTGATTCAATAGAATCTGTGTATTGTTGCCACTCGTAAAAAGTAACACAAAAACAAATACAAGCATGATTTGAGTTTACCATTATTTCCCTAAATCCTAAATGTATGAAGGAAACTGACAGCCACAGTGTTACGAATAGGTTTCTTATTGTACATAGCAACATGATAACGTGATAGATTGTGATAAGCACCGTATGCTTTATGTCGAAGTCATCCATACCAATGCAAGGTACAGTCCCAACGTTTGCAATCCCAGTGCCAAAACAGCAAATTGGAGACCCACAAGTCGCGGTAAACAACACGGTATCAGTTGATGGCATGCATGTGCGTCGGAACCCTCGACTGTCCTAGTAATCAAGTCATCGTATATATCATACAGGGAGAAGGATCCAATAAATACCCCATAGAACAACGTCAAATATTGTAACGTTGGACTGAACACCAATCTATCTATCAATATAAATACAGTCGTCAATACACAGAATCCGACGCTCAACATGATCATTGTCCGATTTGGGGCAAAGAACATTGATATCAACAACGCGAATAGAAATAGACACGCTGATATTAAGGAAGCCGTTCTATCCCCGCTCAAAACCACAAACACCATGCCCCAGAATGAACATCCTAAATACCCCGCTGGTATAATTATACATCTCTTTCCACCTAGATATTTTGTCACTCCACCTTCATTATTGTATACTTCAATAGCACTAACTTTCCCTCCCGTTATCCAACAGGCAGTGGCGTGACTAAATTCATGCACAAATACTGCAATTAACTTCATGGGTTTGAGAAGGAGGGAGTTCCAAAGGAAGAAGTTGGCAAGGAGATAGCCACACATGAGCGAGATGAATATAATTTCTTCGTCGCCACAGCAACAGTCTAGAGTCCAGTTGGGGTTGGAACATTCTGGTGGGGGTGGTGCATCATCGAAAATATCGCCGAGGTTCTCTTTGAAGCCGTTACTATTTTGGAGATGCCTTCGAAGAAACATTATGTTGCAAGATGTATGAAATGGCTATTTGTATCTCGATGCTCTCGTGACAACAGAAGTTTGTTAGATGTGAAAAAAATCGTTAATGTTCCAGTGCACGGTGTACCCTTCTCAGTTGTTCTGTGATGCTAAAAATGTTGTGCGTCCTAAGTCCCAATCGACAGTGCTCCCGACGGAGTAATCCATTTAACCACCCAAACAAACACTTCCTACCAGAGGATGATGCGGGATGCTGTTGCTGTTGCTTCTGTCGCTGTATTGATATCAGCAGCGCGCGCCCGAGCCCGAGGCCGAGGTCTGTGTTCATTTCGTGTTATGTTTTGTCGGCGCGGGGGGGAGGTTCGCATAATGTCTACGACGGAATTTGTAGAAATAAATGGCGGGAACGTAAGTACCTCCGAGATCGAACATCGAATTTTTCTGCCAAATCTGGGAAATCTGCACAATTCCCCGAATCACTTACAATATCATACTTCCTTTCTTCACTTAAACAACAAACGACGACTTGTCCTTTTGCAAGCCCACACCTAATGGTTGAGCGGCAAATAATGTTCAACCAAAGCCATCAAACAATAGAGGAATAAATATACAATCCATATTCAAGCGCCATATATCTCTTTGTTCAATTTTCGTTTGTGCTGATTCGTGATTCATCCTGTGCCCATGCAAAGATGGCCAGCAGCAATCGTGATGCAGTAGCCGACACCAATAGCATATTGTCAGCGTTGTCTGTGCCATCATGGACTGATGACAGCAAGTCCCTTTCTAGTTCAATGTCAGAGACTGCATCAGCTTCTACTGTTATCGACGAGCCAGACACAACGTTTGCGAACACAAAGCAAAACAAATCAGCGGATGGTCCTATGGGGACCAAAGCAGATGACAATGTTGATTCTGACCAAATGCTCAGCGTCAACACACCATCTCATTCCTGCATTGAGTCAGCATATCCTTCAGATGCACTACTTGATGAAAACACAAAAGCTTTATCGAAAGAAATTGATGAACTGTTCGAGAGCTTGGACACCTCTGGTGCTCCGAGTATGGAAGCAGGGGAACCTTTTGATAGATTTGACAATTTCGGCTCCGCGGAAGAAGGGGAAGGGGATGAATCAGATCTTTTTACAGACATTTGCAATCGGACAAATAATGATCGTGGACAATTAGGTTCATCTGCACTTGATCAAAAATGCACATCACAAATAGAAGAGCATGCTGCAAACTCCACTACTGCAGTCACCTCTACATCCATACAAGATAATAGCAGCGAATGCAATGCAAAGGAGAGCACACATATTCGCATTAATGAAAATGTCTCTTTGCAGCAAGCGATGGGCGCAACAACTCATCATCGTCGCAATTCCAGTAGCTCCAGACGACGTCATCGGTCTAATGTTCACCAGATGAAAAGTATATCTGAAACTGGGAACGGCATCCATTCTGAGGAAAGTAAAGATGAAATAATTGAGGATGGAAATGACTTCGTTGAAGACTTTTTTGACCAAACCAATACTTCTGAACATAATCGTCTCATCAGCGTTGACAGTGGCGGCGATACTGCTCTCACTCGCCAACCAGATAATCACGAGGCTACGTCTGCATCGGCCTCATCTCCGTTTTCGACTTCTACGCCACGAAGAAGAATACGTGCTTCTAGCGAAAGCACGGGTAGTGCCAGTGGAAATAGCAGCAGTGCTGGGAGTGGACGTGGTAGTAGGGGGTCGTCTGGTACACGACTTCGGCGGGGTAGAAGGTATGCCACAAGAAGCAATCCCTCCTCTACTGCTAGTGGTACCGTGGAAGGCAATGGCGATGACGAGAATGCAGGAAGAAGAAGACGACGGGTGAGTAGTAGCAGTGGGAGCGCACTTGTGGCATCACTCGATGCTGGCATGGCAACACTGAGAAGATGGATCCGTGTCCGACGATTAAGCTTTGGTAGCGGAGCTGGTGGTGCTGGGAGTAGTAGCTCTGGACCAGGCTCTGGGCACAGTGTCTCATCAATGACAACGATGCGTCTTGGCGAAGAGGACATTTTTGCTCTTTCTCACACGGGGAGTGATCCAAGACGTGTTACCGCCACTGCATCTTCTACTTCCAGTGATCCAAATCCAAATATGAATATCTTTGACTCAAATAGCAGCAGCGGCTTTCTTTATTATCGACCCTTTGAAGTTCATGTTCACCATGGCGACGTGGATGGTGACAGTTTGATTTATGAGAGTGATGACGAAAGTGGGACTCGATCGATCTTACTCCACCCATTGGTGCCTTCTACTGAGTCTGGTAGTCTCGATGAAGGTGTTAGCCAACAACAATCACGACAACGTGCATTTAGCGAACCCGATAGAGCCCGAATCGTAGATTTTTTCTCGTCTGTTTACGGCAATAGGGCAATTGATGGGGGGCATACATCATCAGGTGGAACGGTGGAGGCTGAACAGAGCCGTGTAGGCAGGGTTCTACGACGACCACGCAGTAGAAGTTCTAGTCTGCGCCCTGTGGTTACAACTTCACCAATCATAGAGGAGGAAATCGATGGCACCGATCAAGAAAACGACCAACGAATCGCTGGAGAACAAAACTTGACAACAAATGCCGTTGCATTAACAGGACAGCCTCCTACGAATGACGATGAACAGCCCCGTGCGTCAGCTTTGGAAGCGCGAGATGCAATAGGGCCGTCTTCTTCTCATTCATCTGGAGCTGCCACCGAATTCCTGCCCCTTGGAGGATTAGAACCTGATATTCTTTCAAACAGCGATGGCAATGATACGCCAAATATAAGCACACCAAGCACGGCTGATCCAAATCGAGAAGCTCGAGCTAGGTGGATCAGAATCAACAGGCGGTTTCGATTCATTATCACATCAGTGGCCGTACTCTTTAGTTTATTGCTATTTTGTGTACTAATAGCTTGGGTGCTCCTGACAAGCACATATGTCTTATCTCACAACAAGGTGAGACGTTTGCCTTCATCTGTTTTGCAACATGGTTGCAAGTGCATTCTTTCTGTATTTCCCTCACATGCATCATATTCTTCTTTTTTGCAACTCTTTCATCATGCATCAATAATAAAATGGACATTCGCTCTCTCATTCGGAAGCCATGTGATGTCCCACTAAAACCGTACTTTTGGTTTGTCACAATTCAATTAATGCTAGACATATTCCGAGCTGATATAATGCGTTGGTTGTGTCGATGGCGAACAGACTCTAACCGACGGGTTCCCCCAAGAGTTATCCTCTATAATGCTTTTTACTTGTTCTATGCTGTGCTAGTGTTAAGGATGGGTGTGCGCAGTGTCTTCATAACCGAACAGACTTGTTCCAGCACTGCACCAGAGCTTTTTTACGCAAGCCTCATATTCGTCTGCCTCTCTCTTGTGGCGTGGGCAACTATTCTTCTTGGATATTTGATACCTTTCTGCTTTGTCGCTGTTCTGCTAACGAGAAATGGATATTTTCCTAATGGAGACATTGCGTCATCAAGGGGTGTTATGGGGGGCCGAAGAGCGCGTATAGGAACTGGCCGTATCAGTGAGATTGTAGGAGAAGTATTTCCAAATACATACTCTAATCCTGCGCCCCCAGGGTGTGTCGAAAGGCTCCGGGTGGTCCTGTTGCATGAGTTTCCTGATTCATACCAGAAGGAATGTTGTATATGCATGATGGAGTATAAAGAGGGTGAAGTAATTGTCGCTACTCCATGTGAGCACGTCTTCCATAAACGTTGCTGCCAGGAATGGTTTCAGCTCTCTCGAACTTGTCCTGTTTGTCGCACTGATGTCCCAGAAGCCATGGGCATGACGGAAGGGGCAGGGACGGCGGTGGATGTACAGAGCCAAGCTGGAAACAACACAGAGGGGAGAGGAGGAGATCGCCAGGAAATGCCAAACTTTATGCGTTTCGTTCGTCGTGAGCGAAGACAACCGTCTCTTGACACATCTGATCATCCAGAAGGCATTACCGTGATAGAGCTGCCAGATACAACCACTATATCCGGGTATTCCGAGAGGGATGGCGGTCATAGTAATCACCCTGAACAGATGCAGCAGCTAGATGTTTAATGAACAGCAGGAGGTTACAACCTGCAGTAAAAAATAGAGTACCATTATGATTGTATCTCATTTCTATTGAAGTTAATGAATTTACATGTAACAAAGCAAACAGGTCTTCATAGCTAGCATGCCTCTATCTTGGCTTGAGCCAACAATCTTTTGATTCTGCTAATTGGACTTTCTCGGTACTACCAGCAGGAGTCAGTTGGCAGAAACTGCGGCTGCATCTAACATTTGAATGGTTGTGTTTGGTGTCACAGCAACATCTTTTTCGGGCGGGTCCTTCAGCGCACTTGACTCTCCTTGTGATCTTGCAGAGCAAGTGCTTGTATCTGAGGACACCAGCTCTGGGACAGAGTCAATGCTACAGATAGGCTGAACTGAAACCTCATGGGTTTGATGGGCAAGTCGATCTTTTGAAGAACCAGCTGCATCTTCAAGTGGCTCTCTGTGAGAGGATGAAACGTTGCTGGGTGGTGCTGGGTTTGAAACGTTTAATTCTTCACCTCGCTTCTCAACTCTTGAAATAGTTTCTTTCATTTCACTTTCTGGCGTCCAAATCAGAAGGTACTTTCGCTTAATGGAGCACCTGCACATATAATGACTATGGCGAAGGCAAGATACTTTTCTATCTGAGCACTCGCAGCAAACGGCCGAGAAGAAGCAGATGTGTTTGCCTAGAGAGAGAGGGAGGAACTTTTATGAGCAAGAAAGAAAGGGTAAGATATTCAAATAGCAGTGGCAGTGGACTCACATGAATGGCACAGCCGCTTATCATCGTAATCTGCTGATTCTTCATCCAGTTGATCCAAGCGGTTAGGAGGAAGCTCAACATCTTTTGAGACATCACGAACACCGGCATTAACGAGTTTTTGGCGAAGCAGCAATTCCTCCTGCATCAAACGGCGTAGTTCTTTGGCGAGAGATGTGCAGATTTCCTTTGTACGCAATTCATTGATATGGTGCGCCATCGTGAAAACAAGCCGATCATGCGAAAACACGGACGGGCGGCCAAAGGTTCGGTAACGCTCATTTGCATCTACTGCATGTGGAATCCAATCATGCAAAGCAAAATTGACAGCCTCCCCGCAATTTGGCCCTAGGCTAAACCCACCGTGGAAAGCACGTGGAAATGTCACAATGAACTCCCCTTCGTTTTGAAGGAGCTTGCAAACCCTGACTCCTTCTTGATTGAGCAACCTTGGACTGAAGGATGTAGTAATGTGGTGTAATAGGTCGGGTACATCCCTCATCTTCATTGAGAGATTGTTTTTGAACACACGTTCCACACCATCAGCATCTTGCTTCGTCCCTGGGACTCCGTACCACTGTTTAGGGGCTCCTTTGTGGTGATAATTAATGCTGTACATGTAATTATCCTCGTTGTGCCAGCAGAACGTTGAGAACAAACATCCAAAGTACCTATTAGACAGAGGCACCACGATGGAGCAAAGTGAGGAATTTGGTAAAATGCTTCTCAATAGTTAATTCTGGACTTGAACCAGTGAATGCGCTACAACTTACAGCCAGGGAACGTTGATCCCGTTGATGCCAACCGTCAAGTGCCGGAGAACGCTATTTCGGGAGTTAGGAATGTTGTTCTGTAATTGGAATATGATAAAAGGGATGGGAATTGTGTGTCAAAATTAGAATGGACATAGATACAGATACATAATGGATACATCAAAATACACTGCTCAACCTACCAGGTTCCAAAACGTCTCTTTGTAAAATTCCTCTGTGCCAAATTCTGGCTCAGGAAGTTCCTCATTCGATAGACCAGCCTGCAAGTTGCGAGAGTTCACTGACCTCCCCCTATCCGATATCGGGAATCCCGATCCGAATTCAGAGGTATCCACATCATTTCCATAATCAACATCGATATCAACGCGTTGAGTCTCAACGATATTCCAATAGTCTCGCTCCAAATTTTCGGGTGTCATCTTGGGCTGGGGAGTATTTTCCCCAGGCTTCTCATCCTTCTTTTCCTCCTCCATCGGCTCACTGGTTTGTTCTGTAGAGGACGACAGTGTTGCGAATGGTGGTCGATTTTCAGTCGGCACGCTTTCCAGAGAGCTCGGAATCAAAGGTTTGGGATCTCCTTGACTAGTCTTCTCTGAAGTGGAGTAATGCTTCTTCTTCCATTCTTTGCTCCAATCACTCGACATTTTCTGATACTCCTTCACAGTGTAGTCAATGCCATCACCGAAGCTGATCCCTTCTTGGAGACGATGGATAGATTGGTCCTTGGTTTGGAACTTCTTTTCGCAATCAACATTTAGTGCTAATGGAGGATTCCAGCCTGAGAGACGAATCAGAGACAATAAAGAGGCAAATTAGTTACGTGGGGCTAGGTGGGATTCAGTATTCCTCGTGATGGGATTGCCATCTTCAATGCAACAGAGTGAAACCTATTGATCTTTGAACAGAGCTGCCACATTCCAACCTACCTTTTGGAGGCACAATCTTACAAATGCCTAACGAAAATGCATCACGAAAGAAAGGAGTGTATGGTTAGAGGGCGAGTGTGACACGTGACAGAAATTTGGGAAGGCATCCAAATCAAAATGGCAAAAATGAGTATGAACACAAAACTCACCATACTTTTCAGCCACAGATCGAACCTTCTCCAAATACTCCAATGGATCCCCGCTGAATTCCTCCACGGTCGGATAAAACGTCGGTCCAAAGGGAATGGCGGTGAGAGGTTCTCTGCCCTGGTCCTTGCGCGAGTTGGTTAGGGCCTGGGCGAGCATTCGATCTTCTTCCATGGCAGCGCGATCATTGGCAGGGCAGGCCTCATAGGGCTTGGTAGGAGTTCGAAGCCGCTTTGGGGAGCGCTCCTCGCCACAGCCGCTGGCAGTGTTGGTGCTCATGGCCTTCTTCCCGATCGCTTCCATCGTCGAAGCAAAAAGAATAGGTATTGTACTGCGAAAGACTCGATTGTGAGAGGAGTTAGTGTTGTATTCCCGTGGTTTGTGGCGGGGAGGAGGACGGACATCAGATTTGTGTTGAAATTTTCCAAGGGTGGCTCAGAATTAGCATTTACAATCTGTCCATCGTTTCTAACATAACCCCAATCACCGACTTTTCTCTGTAGGCACTTCGGACAACATTCGGACAGACTACGTATAAACCGCAATGAATCAGCCCCAGTCACAATCTCAAGCTGTCGCCGTGGTCGCTCGCGCCCGCGCGCCGTCATCTGTCGCAAAGCTTCTCAAACAATTCAACCGTGATTCAATATCGTACAAGACGACACACTTACAATTTTCACGAACAACCTCTGGCCGGCCACAATTATTCATTGACCCTTCCACTTTTACAACCCTTTCTTACTTGTACTGCCATATCGCTTAATCACTAAATAGTTACGTATATCTACTGTACTTGGATATTGATTTAGCGATTGGAGGTTGTGCGTAGGCCGATTTTGGTCGATTTTAGA
>JALLAU010000842.1:0-12383 GCA_036939495.1 Thalassiosira hispida
ATCCTAATTGAGAAGTGCAGCTAAAAGGGACCAATGGTCACTTTGACTGCCACACAAGATTGTGCCTAGCAGTGCCATTTCCCAGCATGGCTGCTTGCTGCCAATGATACAATACAGCTTTTATTAAATCCCTTTCCACTACTTTTCCCAATATTGTAAGCATTACCAACCGCGTGATGTCCTTCGGCTAACCCAAGTTCAGCCGCATGTAACAACAATTCCAACTCCCCTCGGAATATTTTGTTCCTAGAGCAAGGAAGGCATATGCATCACCAGCCTCCACACTTGTCAACCCACTCTTTATCCGAATTGGCTGCGCTCTCCTGACAAAATGGACAATTATCTGAACCTACTACCATCTGATGCATACAAAGATCTTCACCGCAGTGGTTGATATACAACTTCTTTTACGTGTGGTATCAGCAAGAAGAAAATCGGGCATTAGAGCATCAAGAAGGAAGATGTGATAATATCCCAAGGAGGGCCAGCTGGTGATATTTCCACCCTGGGTATTACATGGGGTGCCTCCTCTGGTCAATGAGGATCATCAAACTTCAGAGAACGTTGATATACCGACAGTAGACTGGCATCAATTGGGGATCCCTGGAGTGTTACACGCCCTTTATCTGGATATTCCTAAATGAATAGAGATTCTGATCAAGTAGTGAATGCTTGATTTCTACTGATCACCTTCTATTTCAAGCTTTGTAGGTACGTCAAGATGAGCGCATGGCAACTTCTCTGCTGATGGAGTGTTTTATCGAATAATAACATATCCTGCCATCAAGAACAAGGAAAAGGGAGTAGCTTCACGGCAATGGTGCGAAGTATTTTGATGGGGACCAAATAATGACAACTCTATTCCACAATACCACATTCCAATACTCTCCTCACAAAGACAGCCCAGGATAAACACCCAAAGTTTTACGCCAAAAATGTTGGCATTCCAATAATAGTTTGCTATGCATATATCAAATTGTTTTTTAGTAAAAAAACATAGATTCAATACAGTAATACAAGATACCCCGCCAGTTGACACCTCTGACCCCCCAAATACATCACTCTTCGTTCCCCCCAAGTTCTGATGCACCGAGCAGTTTTCCTATGCTGGAAGTTGGCAATTCTTCGCCTAGACCATAGATTTCGTTATAGAGTTTGAGCAACATGCGAATGGGCGACTCCCTAAAGGGCGAGGCGTCGAGTCCTTCTCCACCTAGCACCATTTTCCGGGCAGCGGGTGGCACAAACCCGTCACGATCAATGCACGATGAATGCACCATACCTACCCTATTGGTGGTCATGGGAACCAGACCCATGTACAGCCGCATTTGGTTAAATAAGTCTGAATCCGATGCCGGCTCAATGCTTCCTGCATATACATGAAGCGCTGTGGGTGCATCAAAGGAGACGTCTCGTGTGAGAACATGTGGTGGCTGTCTCAACCGGCGAATAGGAGAGAAAAGATGCATCCGAGGGTAAACCAGGCTACAGAGCACGGATGGATGGTGTGTTGCCACGAAATCAGCCTCGAAGTTTGACAATAGGACAATAGTTCCCGTGCCAGTGGCCAACACCCATTGCGGAGTCTTCGTGTATCCATCTTGAAGGGCATGACTTGCTTCAATTGTTCTGGAAAAATCCGTTGTCACCAAAACCTCTGTCGTTTCAAACTGGCCAGGAACCATATCATGCAAAGCTGTTCGAGTAAGCGCTCCCAAGTGCAATGGATAGACCTCATGGTTTGATGTTGGTACTCTTCCCATTAGAATCTCTGTAACAGCCTTTGAAACGCTGGGAGCCCTTGGTTTTGCTGGTGGTGGTTTCTCCACGTGAATCTCCTCTTCGAGTTCTTGCTCCAATTCCCGCTCCATTTCCTGACCGAATTTGCTCTGCAATCTCTGCACTCTAGGAGCAACAGATTGAACGTGTGCTAACATTTTGCTCACAAGTTCATGTTCCTCCAAACTACATTTATTACTGATATCGCGGAGAAGATTTGAAACGACATCAGTGAGCAGTTCCGGGGCACGCGCTGCTCCATACATATTCGACACACTGAGATTCTCAGATTGAATCATCGTATCAGCAAGAGCTTTGAGGTGCAATTGAGTGGAGGTTTTGGTGGCCTCTGTGGAAGACAATTCGGAAAATGCACGACGGCGTTTGAGGTGGTCTGCTCCCTGTGCAGCGTAGTAGGGGATGAGATCACAATTCCTTTTCACTTTGTTTGACAGAGCCCACGCAAGAATCTTCGAGCTGTTTGTACTGGCATTGACACCACTAGTAGGCTGGACTCCACATTTCTTCAGAGCTTCCCCAACTTCCGCAGATGCCACAAAGTGAAGGCTTTGACCACCCGGGCCTAGTTGCCTCAGACGCATAGCCGCTTGCATCAACTTGTCTTTGTCAAGACCCTTCCCCAACGTCAATATTGCGCGTGAGTCTAGAGGAAGAAGGAAATCTACGCCACGAGTGTGTACATCGTCAAGGTAGATTAAGCAATGTGACAGATTGTCAGCATATGGAGACCCTACTCTTTCTACCGGCTCATCTGGACAAGTCTGAGTAATGACACACTCCTTGTCGCGCTCATTGAAAAAGACTGCAGCCTCCATATCTGGTCTTGCGGCAAGCCAAGCTACGGCAAACTGATGGTTGCCCATCTCTAGAATTATGGCACCCGGGTCAAGAACCATGTTCACCCTCTTCTGTGTGGCGAGCAGGAGCACAAGGCTCTCAGCCACATTGTCATCCATAAGAAACGATACCTCATTGTTTTTTGGAGCGAGCAGGCTTATCATCTGCAGTCCATTTGTAACATCACCTGAGGGAAGATTCTTTTGTGTTACAGTTGCTGGCAGAACCGGCTGTGAACCGTCTGTGCCACTGAATCCTTTTGTAGGAAAGCGGGTATCGTCTACGCGCCTACTATCAACACGAGGCACTGGACACAGATCCCAGCTATTGGCTGAGATTTCATTAGGGAATTGTTTGGCTTGGACTGGAAACACCGTACGCACGAGGTAGAAGTCAATTACCTCCACATGATACCGGAACTGAGGCAAAAGCTGATGCTCAAATTGAGCAGCGTCTGCACAGTTCACACTGGTATAATCGAGGACAGGACGGAAGTTGTGTTGATTACTGTTGGCCCCTGATTGTGCTGCCCATTTGTTGAAGAGTGCCTTTGACTGAGATTCTGCCATGTTTTCTAATTTCTGAAACACTTCTGCAAGCTGATCGGGAAGTAAACCATTCTGATAATAATGTTGCATGGTGTGCAGAAGCATTATATCAGGATGCTTGAACTCCGTGCGCTCAGCAGCCACATCCTTGTAACGGTAGGGGACTGCCATTAAATAGTTGAGCCGGGATGGGTGAGAACCAAAATCAACTCTCCAGCGTTTTCCAAGTGCAAAACGAAGTGCATCATGAGTCAGAAGACCGCGGAGGATCTCAGCTCTTCTTTGCAGGCTCTTGCAAGTTGTTGTAGTGTTCTCACAGAGACGTATGGTTCGAGTATCAACGTTGAAGTCAAGAACCATGCTTTGGAATCTATCAACCTCTTCTTGTAGCAATTTTGGCCTTGCCTCAAGATGTTTTGTTGCAGTTCCCGTTCTCATCACGTCATCCAAAACTCTTTTGCGAATGAAATCCCAAACCTCGTCGGCTCCATCCCCATCCAATAATCTCACAGCTGAGAAATGTGGCTCTTCTTGGAGATGCACTTCAACAAGATGCCGGGATAGAAATCGCTTCTGCAGTTCAGCAGCCATATCACTCACACTTTGAAGTGCTGCTGCAACAACGCTCCACCGTAGTACTCCACCATCCATATCGACAGGATCCCCTAAAGTGTAGATCAGCTGGTAGAGTGGCGATAGGATCATATCTGATTCATCCAGAAAATGCCGGCAACGATCCTTCAAAAACCTTAGCACCTTGAGGAATGCCTCACTTGCCTCGATGTCTGCATAAATGGCAGTCGGTGACGCCAATTCTACTACTTTGTTCTCCTGTGAAAGCCGCTGTTCTGGGACTGTAACTATAACGTGCCCATTTTCTGTAATATATTCAAGTTCAGTGAGCATTTGACTGGCTTCCGATGTGCCCAACGCAAGGTCGCGACGGAACAGCATAGGATAGATACGCTGACCAAGAATCCCACCAATGCGCCACTGCCAGGTGCTGGAATTGCTAGGATAAAGGGAGTTCAAAACAGTGACACAGCAGAGCTCCGTCATATTGTAACTCTTATTCTCGAGTGCCCTTCGCTTTGCCATTGCTCCAAAATGTGCCATGATCATTGGCACAATAACATCTGTTTTGCCTTCACCCATATTTAGCTGTAGAAGCTGGTTCGTCATATCTTCTGACAAAAACACTTTTGCCACCTCAGCTTGATTCTCTCGAATACAGAAGTCATTGTCAAGTTCGAGGAGAAGCCATTCTGGGTACACAGATGGTTCCCATCCACATGATCCATCATTTTCTAGTTCCCGAGCCAGGCGGGCATAGACCTGACTTCCGTTGTCAAGTAATCGGAGACACCTTGTTGCCCGCTGGGCCCGCCGAATAGAGAGACCTAGCTTGAAATGGAGCTGAATAATAATAGGAAACGTCGATGGGTCCCCACCAGTTTCCACCGTGATTTTCGATAGTATTGCAGTGATGCTGACATTGTTCCAAAGTCCCGTTAAGTCAAGCATGATTGGACCTGCCTCGGCCTCCCGAATGACTTCAATGATCTCTTCACATTTTTGGAAGGAGAATTCTCGCTCCTCCTCAAGCAAACCTCTAAGCACGGCTCTGTTCTCTCCAAGCTGCAATCCATTCACCAGCAACTTTGACACATTTACTTTGGATGAATGAGCTAACTTCCAACTTTTGTCCATATTTGTTAATAGATCCTCTGCCATTTCTTGGAACTCATCGCCGTTGGTCACAACGTCCTCAAGCGAAAGTGGAAAGGGAGGTGCACTACTGTTTTGTCCATCATTTGTCAAGGACAAGCGAGATAAGCGATGTCCTGCAAACCTCAATAGGATGTCTTGTGCAGTTAATATTTTCAGTGGCTCTGGGCCTGATATATTTGTCAAATTCTGCAGTTGATTCATATTCCCATTGTGATCATGATGGTGTTTCATTGTGACCAATCGGAACTGCTTTGGGACATTAACAACAGCAAAACCGCTCACATCTATGACTCTTGCAGTTGCATAACTGACGATGTTGTTCAGAGGACACACGGAAGCTTGACGTTGACAGATTGACATGGCCTTTGAAACCTGATCAATAAATTGTGAAAGCTCTTCTGATTTCTTCCAGTTAGTGAGGTGGGTATTGATGCCCTCTATCAGAGCAGAGGAAGACAAAACCTTCTCGTAATTCACTTCATGATTGTGAAGGATACGCCGTTCACTCCACGCGACTCTTGTGTTTGATATAATTTTATTCTTGGATGCCTGTCGGTTGGCATTGTGACTATTCCTCAGTTGTTCCCACTGTCTTCGCAGACTGACGTAGTCCTTGGCATGGATACATGGGCTTGACTTTGCAAATTTCTCAAGGGCATCTTCAACAATGTTTTCGATAGTAGATGCAACATACTGATCTGTGGCAGGGTTCTCGTAATTAGAATACTCCGGTGGATCTATCCGCTCAAACGTTGCACCATTTCTGCATACAAGAAGAAGCTGCAGTAAACAGTCTCTGTCGTCAGGATAACGCTGTGCCAAAAAAGACGCGAGAAAGTGGAATTGTGCCTGGCCCTCCGTTGACCCCCAAATAGATCTCTTGCGTGCAATATTGTACAGGGAAATCCAGGTATCATGAAAGCCTTTGTAGACTTGCCCCCTCCTCTGTTCCTCTACAGAAGGCTTAGAAATAACATTTGCCCAACAAGTTGCCTCACCAGTTGGGAATCCCTCTCTGCATGTCTCCCAACCCTGAACATTTCGCAATGACAGCGACTGCAGTAGACCCTTTATAATCCTACAGTCTGTCACTCCTGCTTTACAATTTTGTCCACAATGACCAACTACCAAGGTGGACGCACAGGCATTAGAATTGAACCCTTTCATACCAATGTAACGTCTTCCTTGTCCACTTGTCCAATTGTACAAGACCTCTTCGTTGCCAAACACCCGACTGAACTCTGCACTATTAAGATTGCAATCCATTGGATATAAAGCCAAGGAGCTGGTGACAATGGCTCGTTTTGACAATGGGCCGGTTCGCTCCCCAATTACTTTTTTTATGGTGCCTGTAGTTTCAAGGCTTCTATCGATAAGTTTGAGAGCATTTGACATATCTTCCATTCGCTCCTTGACAAGGAAGGCAAAGCTGTTGTGAGCACACAATGGCTCAAGAAACGATGGCCATTCCACTGTCTCCATAACCCGCAGATGTGGAGGATAAAATTGACGCGCTGGGGAAAGCTTTGCGATATCAGCCAATGTAATAGCCTCACGTTCCAGGATCTCATTCGCATCTTGCTCCATAGAAGTTGTCAGATTTCCGCAACAGCGACCACTCTGCAGCAGGGAAATTGCTTTCTGGGTACCGGTACAACCAAGAAATGGATCTGGAAAAAGGCTTGACGTAGTTGCATGCAAGAGGGCCAGATAGGATGTAGCATGTCTTGGTTTGGGTGGATGTATATCATGAATTTCGTCTCGAAGATGATACTTGAAGAAAGCAGGCTCGCGAAGCTTGTCAACATTTATTGAAGTTTGCTCTCTTGCGATCCGCCTTACTTCACCATGTGGCATAAGAAGGACTCGCCTTTCATACTGCCTATTGGATTCTTTTGTGCCTGTCAGGAGGAGGCCATGTTGGAGGCCGCGGAGAGTCCCGGAATTCTGATTCTCTGCCACAAGAAGGTTTTGATAATCAGTGGCACGAATGGGGTTGAATGCATCAATGGTATTGGCTGCTAACACATCAAATCTGAGATTCTGCAAACGAGGCAAACGAACTTCAGCGAGCAAACTAGAACACTTCTCTCCATAATTTGCAAGACATTGAGCAAACACGTGCAAATCTGGCTGGGTGCATATACGCTGAAAGATGTTCTTGAATAATGATTGGTGAGCATGGCTGGCTATATCAAGTAGACACCACCATCCTTTCTTCTTCGTGACTTCTACCATACGAGTCTTGAGATCAAGCACGTAATCTGCACCCAAATTCTGAGCCAGGGAGAAGATCTTGAATTTATCGTCCGTGTAGCACTTTGGCCGAAAAAAAAGCTTGGATGAACCACGAGCAATCCAATGACTATAATTCTTGATGAATGTCTTTGGAAAATCGTTTGTGGACTGTGTGGGGCTTAGAAATGAAGCATCAGGCACTAAGATACTACAGAGTCCATCCCTCTCCTCCTCAATTTCTGGAACCTCACCATCCCGGAAGGTAAATGTTGCCCCTTCTACTTTCGACTTCGTACTAAATCCACCACAGCCATCTGGTTGCACTGAAAAAATTGATGGGCCAAAAAGTCGGATATAAATTGGATGGCTTATAATGCTCTCTGGGAGTCGCTGACATGGTTTTCCATCAATTAGAAAGAGACCCCCTAGCACATCAATTTCAACTTTACATGGTTGGTACAAACTTTCATCAACAAATTCACTGTGGTACCAAGCATCCGAAGCTGTTCCTTCTCCATAGCGTCGCCATTCAGTGGTAAAATTTGCAGAGCAAGCTCTTCCCCAATGAAGCCGCAGAAATTTGTCGAGGCACGATGGTGTTGCCATAATAAGATCATGGCTACGCTGCAAAACTGCCTCTGCGGCTGCATCTGCATGAATGTGGTGCTGGCGCTGCCAAGAATGTTGCGTCAAGGCTGCAATAGACTGATTATCTCGGGCAATTGCTCGTAGATGTAGAAAGTCTGCTAAATCGTCATGCATCATGAGTAGGTCGTGGTCCAAAAATGTAAGAACACCGGTACTTGCAACTGCAGCAGATTTTGCTAACAGTGTTTGGGTATCCTCCTCCTGGGTGCATCGATCTGTTGCTTCGTTGATTTTCTCCACCCATTCCTTAGCAATCATTCTAGAGAACCTGAGTGCTTTTGCAACTTTCTCCTTGGCGATCTGAGCATGTTGGGTATCCAATGGCACTATGTGCTCAAACACCGCTCGCAAGAATAGAGCAACAACAAGTAACACATTGTGACCATCCCAATTTTCTCGAGCATCATTCAACAGTTCTTGCGAGTGACGAACACAATCCTCTACCAAATGATCTGCACTTGCAAGTCTAGCAATTCGGCTCCAAGAATCCCGGTGCCACGCACCTGTTGAGTTAGGCGCAACCTGCCAGAGCAATGCCATTGCTGCTGTGGCCACATCCCTTTCCCGAAATGACACACTTCGTTGGCTCATGCACTCCAAGAATTGCTCGATTTGCAATGAGTGGCCCGCCCGTAGCTTTCCAATTGCTTCAAACTCCGTCAAAGGAATGTTGGCTGATGCTACTTTTCTATCTCGGTGAGCTTCTGATTTGTCGCAGAGCACCTGGTTTTCATCGTGTTTCCACCCGCTAACGTACTTCTGCAAGGCTTGGTACCGAGGTTGTTCAAGCTGAACACTACACCTTTTCAACACTGACCAGGAGATATCACTGTCATTCGCAAATCTGCACATGCCATCAGAAGTGATGCAAGTCTGTACACAATTTTTTGCACAATCAACCACAAAAGAAGCATGTGCGGTTATGTGCTGTATAGTATAATGGGATTGGCACCACTTCTTTGCCCAAGAACTGAGCTGTAGAGGGCATTGGCGAGATCCTTTCCATCTATTTAATACAACGTCGTCTTTCCAATGATAAATGTTGCTTCCAAACGGAGTTGATACAGTGCAAGGATCATCAAGAACCTTTGTTGCTACCAGGTAAAAGGCCTCACGAAGACAGGACAAGGGAGTAGGCTCCGTCAGTTCATACACAACTGCTAATTGCTCGTTTTCGGCGGGAGGGAGGAGACGCTCGTAGTAGTAGATATGAATATTATTCTTCTCGCTCAACCATGAACACTTCTTGCAGTGGCTACTCACTTTATATCCATAATCATTATAGTAACATTTGCAAGATGAGGAATTCACTTTGCTTTCAAGGTCATCGTATCGACTCTTCTCGCGGCGGTATTCGGCAAGCTTGTTTGCCTCGTTTTGACGGCACTGTGCCTGGATTTCAGATCGCACTTGACACATCTTGGGGCAGTTCTTTGCAAACTTTGTTGGGAAAGACCCAACGCTCCACTCATAGGAGACAAACACGGCTCCATGTGCTCTGTTCCGGCTTAGAATATATTCCTCTAACTCAATCAGATGTTCCTTTTCTGTTCGCTGGGCGAGACACAGTGCATTAAGAAACTGGTCACTGCTTGCTGGCAATCCAAGCTTGTGCTCGCTCAGCATTGGAAATAATGCACAGTTGAGTCGATCCAGCAACAGCACTATCGTGATAGTAATGAGAACTGTGTGGAGACTCTCAATACGAATGTCATTCTTTCCAAATCTTGCGCTTACTTCTAGATTTGTACGAAGGAGTTGGAGGAGACTCTCTGACAGAATCGAAAAAGCACTGCCCTTATCACAGTACTCGCATGGATCATAGTGAGTGAAACTCTTCCACTTCTGCATCACATTATCACGAACATCATTAAGGGCAGCAATGATTTTTCTGGGCGCATTTTCAGCCTTTGCATTGGCCAAAGACCTCGTGAGAGACTCTACATGCAATGGATCAAAAATGTCTAAATTGCGGAGCCGTTGCATTGCAGGCGGGGGTGGAATGTTCAGAGATCCTTGTTCATGCCTGTTTTCGATGTCTTTGAGACGCTGCACAGTCGTCCAGCTATGCTTCAACTTATGCACTAGACCATCCTGGACGTCGTTTTCTGTTAGCCGTACCCGTGCCCAAACTGGTTCCTCCCCACCTTCAAGTCCTTTCAGAAACTCAACAACATATTCAATAGCAAGCGTGCAACGCATCTGAACATCATCCCCATTAAGACATGTCCAACTATCGTTTGAGTACTTTTGCTTCAGCTTTTCTACTCTTTTTGCGAGCCTAAGTGCTCCTTCAAGCATAGTAGAACTTCCACATTTTTCCACCAAATTCGAATAATACTGCGACAGGGTTGCTGAATCACAAGTGTACAAAGTTCCAATCACATCGGTCACCCATAATTTGTATGACAAATCCGCGTGTGCATTCCTATCGGTATCATCGTCGCTACCAATGGTCAATCGAGTAGCAAAGTGTGCTGCGCTCTTCAAAGCAAACCAAATTGGGCATCTTCGCCACAGCAGCTTCCCCATCCCATAGCGAGCCTCATCTCGAACCTTTTTCAGCAATGCATTCCCCTGCTCTCGGCTGCCAGAAATATCGTCGCCACCAAGTGCCCTTACCAACCACTCCGTCACGAACATTGGAGTGATGGAATCACGTTCCTCCACCACATTCTGGCCAGCCTTTGATGTGCTGGGGAGAGCTTCAGGTTGTTTATTCACGCCAAGGTCGTAAAGAAGATTGGAGAACGCCCTGGTATCTGTCAGGCGAGAGAAGTTGACTTTCACAACCGATTCAGGAATGCGGTAGCGAAGGGGCTCGTCGATACTTTTCAGAATCTCATCTGGGGGTAGCTGTGCAGCCCATGTGTAGACCTCCACCAAATCTGGCTCCGAAGGCAGTCGATGTACCATCAAAACTGCATTCTGAGCAGCCAGATAGAATGCGCGAGCTCCCCCTGGGGCCATCGCTGTAAGAGATTTCTCGATGTTCGCTCCCGAAAAATTACTCGATTTGTGCAGCCAACAAAACTGATCTACAAGCATCCTGATTTCATTATTTGGCCAGTGCAGGTGGTTAGGGTTAGTTTCGACCACCCGCTTAACTATATATTCCAAAATAGCATCGGGGCAATCTGGCTCGGGTGGTAGTTTCATCGGCACTATCATCGTTCGAAACGCTGCCGCGACTGCATCGTTTGACACCATATTTGTCATCTTGAGATGCTAGGGATATGCGGGTGAAAGAGAGTCACCAATCTGCCTACCCGCCGACGTCCAAGAGAGCTGTTTCCTATTTTTCCTGCAATGGGAGATGGCTTGATTTCAAAAGGCAGCCACTATTCTACTGCCTTTGAGGAGCAATTGGTGCAATTATTTCCAACTGAAACTGCCCTGAAATTTTCAGATTTTCATGTGAAACAATCCCCCCGGATACACTTCAACTTCAACAACCCAAGGATTGTGGATGGACAGACTCTTAGATAACGTTGGGGGCACAAGTTACCACAAATTGCCAAGTCCAAATCCCACAATCAAAGCAACCCAAGCAAATCCCAATATTGCTATCCCAAGGCCGAGGCCAACAGAAAGTCATCTCCCCCCTCCCCCATAGACGCATGGGAGAAGGGTACTGTCAATTCAATACTGCATCTTGATCTTCTTCACATTAATAAAAAAGCTTTGGCGTCGATAGCTATCCCTTACATGCCACCGCTACCCTGCTTGGATCGAAAGCAAAAGGTTTGGCCGTGTTTGGTCTCCCCGCCCCGACCCCGGCCTCGATGCGCTATGTCGTTACCAGTTACCAATAAATACCATATGGAGGAATAATGAAACCAATTTGAAACGAGGAATTATCTTGGTGCGGACAGCGCAGCACATAGATAGACATCAGAATCATATAATCAGTATCGTTGGCAGCGTAGAGCAAGCATCGCATGCGTTTGAATGGAGATATGGAGGTTTTGCATTACAATGGCCAAGAGATCCCTTCACACTTCACAACCAATCTATTTACTTGAGATGATGCGATTTTGAAGCACAAAATATGAAATTCCATACCAATTGCTTCATGGATGGGGTAGCACGACAGCGAAATGGATAGCTTGTGGTAGGCATAGCTCCAGGATCAGATTATGAGATTGCAAATCAGTTGCAAATGTTGCATCGACTCATATCAATATAAAATATAAGAGATATTTCACAATTTTTTTTATGAACCAAGGCATCTACTCTCTGTACTTTCACTTGGCTTTTCTTTACCATGCTCCCATCGATCTCCTCCTTACAATACCAGCGTTGCAATCGAAGGTTCATGCACGTCGTAGTTGATCGATGTTGATCTCCTCTCAGCTCTCACTCTCAGCTCCTCTGTCTCTATTCTATTCTTATTTAAAGAGGTGGCTTGCACGAGAGCAGCGTAGGAATCTGTAGTTGTTTTGGCGGGTCTAGGTTTCTCTCGAGAGAGAATTGGTCTCCCTCATACACCTGCTGGGGTACACCACCTTATGTATGTACGCTTAGGTCAGGCCTCAGTTAGTCCCATAGGAGACGCCATTAACCTCAGCATGTACATAG
>JALLAU010000843.1:0-12377 GCA_036939495.1 Thalassiosira hispida
TGAAACAGGTCCTGATTAGTTTAGTGGTAAAACAATCGACCGGGTTTCGATAGATTGCGGGTTCGAATCCCGCATCTCGATCTTTTTACATTGAGCACGCACTGATAGCCAAGGCTACATAACTCAGTTTTGGTTGTGTACCTTTGTGCCTCTGTCCGGCCAAACTTCTGTGAAGCAGTTGGGCCATGTCCACCATAGGCCAGTGGGAATATCCGGGTGGAGAGAAGAACTTAGTTTGTATTGAGGGTGATGGGAGAAAAATTAGGTAGGATGTTTTTTTTCTGTGTGGAGAACCATTGTACTCTGGGCTGTGCTGCTTTTGCAACATTTGGCATTCTCTTGGGCATTCTCACAGAGATTGAGGAAAGATCAGGAAACTTGGAGCATCCGAATGCAATGCGGCATTATCTGAATACATGGAGCAATGATTCATCAAGAGGGCGCTGCCCCAGCACTGTGATCCGCTAATCCGAGAGTTTAGAGGTCTATCAGTGAACAAGAAACTCGGGTTCATATTCACACATGGAACATTCATCACCACGTCCAGAGGAAAGTACCGATTCCTCAACCCTGAATATTAACCCCCCAACAAGGCAAACAATGAACCCACCACCCCTGCTAGCCCAACACGCGGGTTTGGTGCCAATATTGGAGGACAGCAATTCATCTCCAGGTTATCCATGAACTCAACCCCACAATGAATCAACCTGAATTAACCCAAAATCCAGTCACTAGCGCCAACTTATCAACCTGGGGCACGCATACGTGAATCAACCCCAGGGCAATATTATTCAAATAACACCAACAACCAATCCAGCTCACAAACGACGAGAAGCAACCAACCCAACAGAACAAACACTGAGAAGTTTAATCAGTACAATCAATATGTCCCATTCAGCATTCAGTGCCGGAGCCACGATTCCCAACAACCAATCATCCCCACACCCCCCTCCCATTGCAAACGACATGAAGATTTGGAGCATCACAATTCATATGCAACACTCCAATGGACTGCCAACTGCTGCGTAACAATAATGCGAGAGGTAATATAACGAATAACAGCAAGGGCTCAACGAAACGGATGCACAAATGAGGCTCACGTCGCATAGCCGACAGGCAGTAGGAAAGGAGTTGTCAAGAGCGACACTAGTAAATCATTACAATGCTAATGATTACATTTACAAGAGCATGCGATATACGACTATCCATAGATGTCATTACTGACTTCGAACTCTTGTTTTTGCTAAGAGGCGGAGATCACCAATCGGAGAATCAGAAGAACGAGTTCAGAAATTATATAAAAAACAATGCCTTCAGGACTGAGGTCCAGTTCAACTTGGTGAAGAAATACGAATTTGTTCAAGTCGCAATGGCAATAAAAAGCAATATCACTGACGACTGGGAACAGTCACGGAAGGAATGGATAGATAGGACTTTTTTTAGTGCAAGAGAAGATGGAGGAGAGTGATACATCAATTATCTCCTGGACCCAACAGATCTATTCCAAAGCCTATCGCCGATGCATATGCCAAGGCCACAGTGAATATGATAGCACCAGAGATCCACACCGATGGAGCATGATGTGTTGGTTCTTTGGACTGGGAGTGAATGGGGGTTGTTTGGATGGGGGGGGATTTGGGGGAGGGGGGGTAAATCGGCGGGGAATGTGGAAAGGAGGCTGGGGCATGACGAGCATCTATCTACCGAATCTACCTTAAAATTACCTACCCTGCCTATCTACCATACTACATACGCCTATGATACACAACCAACCAGCTCAGGTTCATCCTCCAGTTGGTGTGAGCAGATCCAGTTAAGTATCCAAATACACACAACTGGACACCCATCGATACTCGGCACAATCAGGGGTATGGTGGTTTCTACTGGAACAACATAGATGACACTCAAGGGGGATACCATGCCCTATGTCCAACGAATGCAGATGTGCCAGTGCAAGGCGTTCCGAGAAGTATTGACTTTACGAAAAAGATATCCCCCGTACCGTCTGTTCGACAGCAATGGAAATCAAACCAAAGTCATGATGTAGCAATATTTACTCAGTGGAGTAACTCTTGCGACTCATAACAACATTCCAGTCTCCAATCCAATTACCAAGTGTCCATAGGAGCTACACACGGAACATAATTAATCCAATGCCAAAGATCTGACATTGACATAGAAACCTCAAGGGGACTCATAACCATGACCCACGTGTTAGGGCTCCTTGCATGGATTCACGCGATTGTGGGAAGAGCTCAGCCTCAAGGCGGGGAGTGTCCCAAGGATCCATATTGAGTCTCGAAGGATTTGTACTACGACCCAGGTAGTCATCCTCCTCGATCACTGGCCTTGGTCTTCACTTTTGTTGAGAATTGTGAGCTAACCATTTGGTCAGTAAGCGCTTACTCGACTGACCTCGCAGTCAGCTCACAAATCTTAAAAAAAGTGAAGACCGAAGGTCCATGGTTCGATGCCGAGAGTATGCAGAGTCCTTGGTTTGGTAAGTAGCTTACTCGTCGCCTTTGTGGGGGGTGTCGTCTATGGGCCTGACGTACAGTCCACCATAGAACCTCTTCGTCATCAAGGGCCTTGGCTTACTGACCGAGGGGTTAGCTCATAATTCTCAACAAGGATCTCCCGACAATCACACGGGTCCATTTAAGGAGCCCTTACCAGGTCTCATTCAAAGAGCATTCCCAGAGCATAAGTCCAGTGGGGAGTGTTGCATACTGAGACAAAAGCAATAATCCAATGGCACCAATCCCTGAGGGAACGACACTAGCATTAAGCCCAACCATTTACCCCGATCTCAATATGCCCACACCTCGAAGGGAGGAGAATGAATTTGCATCCCAGAACACAACAGGAGGAACTCCCAACCCAATCCAGCATCGCCATTCCTCCACATCAGCCCTAAGTCAACAACAACGAACTGCTCAACCAAGTAACAGTCAGAACGACCGACGGGATACAAACAGCGAGGAGATGAGGAAAGGGAAGAAGCGAAAGCAAGGAAAGACGACCAGGGCAAATATAAGAGAACCAAGGCACTGATATTGATGTACATACATAGGAACTAGTGGAAAAGGAGAAGCAACTGATTGAACCAGAGCAAACTGTCATGAAGGATGCTCAAATAAAACAAAAAATGGATGAATTTAGCGAGAAAGAAGAACAGAGGGAGTAACAATGTCAAGACTCACCTTACAATAGCGTTTGTAACATCATGACGAATTATTTCATGATTTAACTCATCCTTGAAATCAGGCTCAGGATTGATATCGCTACATAAACCATGTTGAAGTTTGTAAATTCCATGATAGCATATTGGTTTTCAATATGAAGTACCGTAATCTCGATATTTGAACAGGAGATCAGTAAATCCCCTCAAGTCACAGCTACAGAAAACACTACTAAGATGCTCTTTTTCATTTTCAATATTACATTAACTTCATGGAAATACGAAGTAATCTCTCTCTAAATGCTAAAGAGAGATATGATACTTTCACATGGAGCCGACCTTATTCCCCCCCCGCATAGCAATGAGAACTTATTTCCCACCCCGCTTGAGAGCTCCCAACACCTCACCCCAAACACCATCCATACCCTGATTGGCATTTACCTTGGCAACAATCCCATGTGGCTTGTAATGTTCCAAAATGGGCACAGTCTCGCCATGGTATCCATGCAGCCTCTTCACCAACGCACCCGCAGTATCATCCGGCCGTTGCATCAAAGCCTCGCCAGTCTCATCATCCTTCATACTTTCCGGAATGGGCTTGCCACTTCCATCAGTCTTCATACTTTTAGGAGGAGCATACTTGACGTGATAACTCCTTCCCGTCTTTTTGTGAATCCATCGGCCGCAGATTCTCTCCTCAAGAACACTGTCAGGAACTTGCAATTCGACAACCTTTGTAACACACGCTCCCTCCTCGGAAAGCATCTTATCCAATTCCGCCGCCTGAACTAAAGTACGGGGGAAGCCATCCAAAATGAAACCGAATTTACAATCTGGTTCGCGGATACGATCGCGGATGATGCCGATGACAATGTCGTCGGAAACGAGTCCTCCGGCTTTCATTACGGCGGCTGCCTTGAGGCCAACCTCGGTTTTGGCGGCGACGGCCGCACGGAGCATATCGCCGGTGGAGAGTTGGGGAATGCCTAGCATGTCCTCGATTTTGGGTCCGTGTGTTCCCTTTCCGGCGCCTGTTTTTTTAGGGTCGTCAAGTAAAATACCATTCACATGAGACACACAAGCGTGATTGAATAAAGAATGATAAATCAAGACGAGACATTGCATTGGGGAAAAGCGCTGCACCAATCCAAGTATGCTCAGGGATCACAACAACAGTTAAAGGGCATGTCAAATACATGATATCAATAGCATAACTAACCTGGAGGACCAAAAAGGATCATAATATTCCTAGGCCAATACGTGGCAAATTTATCCTCCACTTCCTTCGACTTGGTATCCGTCCTTCCAAACGAACACTGTGCCTTGGTATCCTCCTCCTGAGATGTCATGGTCACAAGACCCCATCCGCACATGGTTGCCGCCGCCGTCATGATTGCTAGGTTGTTATTGTTATGAGCCGATGATTGCTTGAACGCTTTTTGTGATGAGGCCGCCCTTTTGGTTTGGGAGGTGGCCGTGGAGAGAATCCTCCGGGAGGTGGTGCGTAGGAGGGTGTTGGAGATCATTGTCGACGAGGCGAAGAGGTGGGGGGGGGGTAGGGTAGTGGCAGGTAATATGGGAGAAAAATGTGTGGCTTGTGTGCGTGCTCTTGGATCGCAGGTCTTGGTTTGTGGATCTTGCGTCTTGCGTTACCTATCAGTCTAAGGAAAGTTACGAAATACGGGAGAACACGTGGCATTCTCAACCTATTCCTACGCTCCCTTGGTAATAGAAAAGTTCAACGCTTTTGTGCGGACTTTATTACTTATTCCTCCGCTCAAGTGGTAATAAGTGGTTCGTACCCCCCTTGCCTGTCCGGACTTTATCCGTGAGACACCAACCAAGCTAAATAAATAAATATGGGGTCGTGACTCACAATGAGTATCTGAAGAAATTGGGGTACTCTTGCAGTCCTACTTACTACTCCCGCCATCATTTTGTTTCACCCCATCAGTTAATCTCTTATCCACGCAGAACCACGACTAACATCACAAATCACCATGCGACTTTGCGGTTCGCGTTTGAAGCTCGAAGACTTCTCCAACCTCAACCACGGACAGCTCAACCAGCCATCTTCTTCGTTAGTTGCGGGGCTTGATTGCTTCCACGATCACCCCCAACTCACGAACAAAGACGGCTTTGCCTGGCGTGAGCCAGTCGGTCAAAAGGAGAGGCTACACATCAAGAACAGGGTCGACTTCCATCGCGCTTTGACACCTTACAATAATTGATTGGCGTAAACGAACAACAAATAACAATTTCAATCGCAACAAAGTGAACACATCTCCAACTAATTCAAAGGAAGAATGAACATTATTACACAAGAATCATCGCCCACATTCAAACACGCCGTTGTTGATCCATCCTCCTCCTCCATGAATGCACAGCACCGCGTTGGCCGCAAACTGCTCGGGTCGTCCATGAAGCCAAAGCGCAATCATCCTCTCAATCTCAATCGTGGCACTGCCAAAGTCGACGTGGACAGAATGGAAAGCAACAATAACAACAACAACTTCTCATCATCGCCATCACCGTTATGTCCAAGCTCAATCTGGATTAGCGGAAACTATGATTCATTGCCAGAGGTACCCATGTTTTATCCCATTGAACGAACAAGCACTGTCGTGGACTGTGATCCACGCGAAATTGCCAGGAGGATTACTGTTTGCTTACAGAAGTTATCAATCACGGCCAAGTTCAATCCAAGCGAGGTAAGAATTTGATTGGTCAAAGTCACCAAACTGGCATCCTTTCATTTGCGTTTGAAATTCGTCTCAATCTTTCCTTTGCGTCTTGCATCCCTCCATAATCAGGCATCTCTATTTGCAGAGGCACTCGACTACACCAAATTTTACATACGCCTGTATAAGAACAACAATAATAACAACAACAACAACGGCAAGGGCATATTAGTCGAACTCCAACGATTAGATGGCGACTCGTTCAACTTCATCAAGTACGTGCAAGCCATTCTTGCTTCGGCTAGAGGCGATGTTATAGACGAAAAGAAGGCAACGAGGAGACGCTCATCTCTGAACTACATTCCTGCATCCATACTTGCATGTCACACATGTCCTCAGCTGCGTGAAGAATCAAATGCCGAATACATGATGCATATAGAAGAATTGCTCAACAAGGATAGATCCGACTGTGTACAATTGGGAATTGAGAGTCTCCTTTTACTGACTGACCAAGAGAGGTCACATGTATCCTTGTCTGTGGCAGAAGCAGTCTTGAATGGAAATGGACACTCTTTCATCAAGGATTTCATTCACAAATGCATCCATTGTCCTAGCATGACGCTCTCTCCAATAGATATTGAATTTGACTATGCTTCTCGGCAATGTGAAATCATGCATAATACCGCCCTTGCTGTTCTGGGCAACTCGCTCCAAACTGCATCCGATGCTGAATGTCCAGTGATGTGCTCGTTGCTCCAATCAGAGGAATGGATGGGTCGCTCTGGTATTGTCAACGCATTGTTATCCGAGCTATCTCATGCCGAAGAACGGTCTCATGATGCGTACCATGCAGCTAGGTGTTTGAATACACTTCTTGACTCATCTTCCGAGATGAAACGGACATTGATCGAGCGTGGGTTGCCACGTGTTATGGAGGTCTCGCAGACGGTAGGCCAGAGGAGACACTCATTGCTCGCTCATGAATGTGATGCAGCGTTGGCCTTGATGATGTCAGATGTATAGATTGCTACTCAAAAATATTGTGTCGATGGCATCGATATTCTTTCCTTTTGGCTAATGGCCAATATGCAAAGAGAGAAAACGCATGTCTGCGGTTATGGTTATACTCATCTGTAATGCTGAGTTCTGATACGAATGTCAAATCAATGCTGAAGTGCTGAAACATAAAATGTATTGAAGCCTAAACATCTCTAATCCTGAACCTAGCGTTGTTAATTACTACCCTATCCATCGTACTTTGGAAGGATGATACCTCAAACGCCACATCCAACCAATCCCTAACTCAAATTACATCTGACTTCCAGTACTATGCTCCATGCTCCATGCTCCAGTCCGAGGAATGGACGGCCACTCTGGCATTGTCGATGCATTGTTCCGAGCTACCCCATACCAAACATCGATCGTACAATGCGTACCATGCAGCTAGATCCGAGACGAAGCAGACAGATGTACGGAGTGCAAGGTCTCTCTATATAGTTTGATAGAAGTACATTTTTGGAGATACCAAACGTCGATGCTTTGTTATCTCATGAGTACTATCTATATAACTGATGGCAGATGTTGGTAGCTCTCATGTTATGCTGCGCACATCAAATAATGATACTAAAGAGAGAATTCAGACAGAGAGGATGAGTTCTCCCTCTAGTACCGATGGCAGAGATGTCAAATAATGAAAGAGAAACTGACACGATTACGCATAGTGAACGTATCGATAGATAAAAGAGTTTCGCTTCTATGCAAAAGGATTTTATCATATTATTATTTAGGCCACAGTGGCCACGGTCTCGAAAAGCAATGATCTGATGAAAAATCCAACAAACCTACCGCTTGCCTACGTGTCATCTCCTTCATCGAGTCAATCCCAATTGAGCTTAGAAAGAAATATTCTGACCTCATTGTCATCGATGTCCTCCCCTTTGCCTGTCAAAGATATGATATCAGTCAGTTTTACCAGCACTGGAAGTTTAGCGGTATTGCACCCAGGAGTTCTACTTTTCTTGGATTTTCTACTATTTTGAGATAGAGATTTTGTGGTAGGAGGATCATCACGCAGAACTTTCCTCTTTTTGATTGGAGACCTGCTAGGACCGTTAAGTTGTTTTGACGGTTGGTGGTGAGGAATGTGAACAATGGGACAGTCTATGTTTTCATGATCTTGCATGCGAAACAGTTTGCTTGGTCGGGAATGCTGTTGTTGGACGCCTCCGCGCCCTTCACGGGCAAGCTCCGTGAATACACTCTTCGTTAATTCATCCGCCGATTGCCATTTGAGATTTACATGTTCTCTGAAGTACATGGGGTTGTTTGCGGCTACTCCACTGGAATTATGGCTTTCCTGGAGGTCGTTGATGATTCTTTGCACATAACATTTGTATAGTTCCCGCATCTTGTCGAAACGCGAATCAGACGAGGCACACAGTGTACTTGGGACTTCATGGAAGTTTTGATGCTGGAGCAACATTTTGTTTCTGTTGTACCGAAAGAAAAGCTCTAAGGCCAAAGAATGTTCTTGAATTTCCTGCTTTGTCATTTCTCTATCTGCCCAGGTCAAAGGAGTGCCTTGCGAAGTTGCAGCCCAAGAGCAAATAATGATAATATGATATTATCTTTTAGAAGGTACTACCTAGGTGGTAATTGTAAAATGCTAGCTGCTTGAGAGTCGTTGCTCAAATCCTTCCGTGCTACTCCTCTCATTTTTAGATAGCTTGGCTCTTATAAACAAAAAGGCCAAAACACAAATTTTATGCTGTTGTCAACTTATCCAGACATCTTGCTTGAAGTGGCGCAAGAAGCTATCAAGGATAGATACTCCCTCTGTCCCACAAAAAAATGGCAGTCTTGCTAGATCTTAGATTAAGGATTAAGGGCTGTACCAGGGCTCACGAAACGAATTATACACCGTTTGAAAGCTCTTTTTCTCCTTAATCTACCAATCTCATTGACTCCTATCGTGTTTCCAAGTCTTCCTGGTCACAAACGGTCATGACTTAGCATTGCTCTAATAAATTCTCAAAACGCGCATGCCGCGCGCGGCAATAAGGATCTATTTACCGTAGATTCTCGCGACGAAAAAAACATCAAAAAACAAATGGCGCGCCGTCGAATATCTACGTAACCGAGCCGAGGATCTGGTACCTCAGGCCGCTATTTTTTTGTGTTACGCCGTCTGTCCGTCAAATGGTCTTTTTTTGTGGGACAGAGGGAGTACATCATAACAACCCTATTGTCCCACTGACCATGATACCTATGAGTGTATCCTCTCTCTTATCCCAGGAGAAATTTTACCGGGAATCCTCAAGATTGATGTCACATCTTGCATCTCATCTCTCTTTTACACGAAATCTCGACATTAAAGTTAACGGTCAAAATTCAAATTGAATTCAAATCAAATCTAGCATAAGAGTTCCAATGTAGACTATTTTATGTCGGATTTAACGACTAATTCAAGTTGAAATGTAGTAGATCCAATGTATGTAGATATTCAAATAGGAGAAAATGAGCTCAAAACCGCGCTTTAAATCATTTCAATTCATCGAGATTCTCGTCTCGACACAAAGACGCGCGCCATCTATCCTTCTCCACTGCCCCCGGCGACCAACGACGTTTTGTATCCAAGGCGCTTTGCAAGAAGGCATGCCATTCTATTTTCACATTTCACATCTCATGCACAACATCAACAGATCAGAGTTCATATAACATCAAGCCCCTACTACCTTTTTACCATCCAAATAGAATTAAACAAAAATGAAGCTCTGCATCGCCCTCCTCCTCGCCATCGTCACCGCCAACGCCCAAGACCCCTGCACCATCTGTCCCGACGGCTTGACCGTGGCACTCAACTTTGAAATCCCAACAGGCGACGCATCCTCCTCCATTACATGTCAAGAAATCATTGATTCGGCCGCATTAATTGTCGATGCTTCCAGTGAGGTATGTCAAGGATTGAAGATGGGGGAGCAATTCTGTTGTCCGCCTGCGGTTGCTGATCGGCCGACGCGTCCTCCGATTGTTCCTGATGCTGATGGCACTGTGGATGCGACTACCACGCCGGATGATGATGATGCGTCCGCCGTGACTACCGAGGCGCCGGAGATGCCGGGAACTACTGATGCTACCACTGCGGCGGATGAAGATGGGACGAGTACTGCTGCGGCTACAACGACTGATGCTCCGGCGGTTCCTGCAACATCGGTACCTGCAACGGCAGTTCCTGGTATTACGCCCGCCACGACGGCACCAGGCGTCACGCCTGCTCCCATGTCTGCTGTTTCTTCGGAAGTGCCCGTAGAAGGAGGTACGGCTGCGCCTGCCGCCTCCTCCACCGTGCCTATTGCAACTACCTCCGCCACTTCCAACCCCACGCTGGCACTAGTACCAGGTGAAGTCACATCACCAACCATTACACCCAAGCCCACCCCCTACCCCACCGAGCCCGTATCACTCTTACCGCCCACAACTGCCTCGCCAACCGAGCCCGTGTCGCTATTACAGCCACCCACATCCATGAAACCCACCACAGGCTCAGGTGATAATACCGCCCTCGTCGTTTCCAGCAAGACCGCCAAGTTATTCAAGGGATCCAAATCTGCCAAGGCGGACGATGCAGCTTTTGCAAAGTCCGGCAAGGGTGGCAAGGGTACTAAGTCTTCCAAAGGAGGAAAAGGTTCCAAGGCAAAGATGTCAATGGAGACGCTCTCTCGGCCCAGTACCAAGAGTTCAAAGCGTGCGAAGAATGGAAAGACTACTACTAATAATAGTACTAGTGTAATGACTGTGAAGACGTTGGAACGGACGGTGGATCATTTGAAGTTTAATGGAGCTGTTGGTTCTTTGAGGTGTAGTAGGCAAGGTAGTTTAAGTGTTATGATGGTTGCCAGTGTTGTCATGGCGGCCTTGCGATTATAAGTGCGTTTAAGCCACGTGTGTGGTCGCGTTGGGAGATGGTGAAGCTAGTTTTGATATGTTATCGGCTTTATCCTACCACAAGAGATAAGGGAAGAGTGTTTGAAGTAGACTCAGCACACTCTTCTTGTTTTCTTTTACAATGATTATTATTCTCTAAGAAGTGTGTAAAATATTATCATCTTTGTCAATAAAGTTTCGTTTGTATGTGAGCATGACACAGCATGATTACAAATAATAATAATTTCGCTATTATGATATCATCATGTGTAGTGTACGTGGAAGCTCGGACAGGCGGAATAGGCAGTTTAGCCTATGATGACTGATAAGCGTGCTATGATGAGCTATTACATCCCAGTTACATTAGGTTACATTGTACCTGATGGTACATTAAATTTTCGAAGTGGTCTGACAATATAAGTCAAGACACCTTCGTACGTCAGACCCATCTAGTTGTTATTCGTCAAAGCCAAAAAAGAGGTCTGCAGATTTATCCAATATCGAATGCTCGCCGATAGAAATAATGTTGTAGCTTACATAGTGTGAAGTGTGATCTCGCCAACAGTTACCACATGCATATTATGATATGGGCGCTTCGTTTTTCGTGTTTACTGTTTACCCTCAGTAGAAACCTGCCGCCTCACTAGACTTGACCGTCCTCTGCTGCTGCTGCTGCTGCATCACTGAATTGGTCAGCTGCTTTGGCTCGTTGCATGGCCTCATGGGCATGGGTTTCTTGACGTTTTCCAACGAATGCATCTGTGCGTAACTTAGACTCTGCAGTCAAATTTTCAGCACTGTGCCAAGCTTGGGAACATGATGTATCGAAACCCTCGCCGGCGTGTACAGAGGTGCATAAAGCTACCGAACAGAAAGCACAGTGGTAGCGTGTTGTCCTTCCCGCAGCAGCACTAGAACACATGGCACATGTCTTCTTCCCAGATTTGCAACTATCGTCCTTCGGAATCAACTTGTCTACATGAACAATGACGCTGCTATTGCACCGACGGAGCTTGTTCAGTTTCTCATCGTTCGCAAAGGTTTCCTTCCTTTTCCTTTGCAGAGGCCAAGAACTTTTTCCTGTACGTGCTTCTGCTTTACGAGTCTCGATAGTTTGCAACATCTCTTCATCCCTTCTACCGATCAAGCTTTCTGTCCGAGCAATACGACCACGGAAACCTCCCCCCCTACCACTACCGCCACGTATACTAACAGCTTCTTCCGTAATTGTATTTGGTGCACTACTTTCAATATCCTCAGGACCCAGTCCGTAAGACGCAGAGTTGAACACAGCCCTAGCCTCCATAGAAGCCCGCTCTTCGTGTATTTCTTCTTCAGCTGTCATGATGTGCCATGTGGCAATATATTATGATAGGTCTATGCCCAACAAACGAATACGAACAATCACTACTCCTCTCGGGCTCTCGGGCGGGCTCAATGTTTTATGCTTGCCGAATTTGGTGAGATGAGCGTGATGTTTTGAGAAAAAAAATCATGAAGTCTTGGCTTCCCGCCAAAATTTTCATGCAATCGGTCTAGTGGCGCAGGAACTAAAAAAAGTTAGATACCTTTTACCTCGTATGTAGAGTTGT
>JALLAU010000844.1:0-12380 GCA_036939495.1 Thalassiosira hispida
CCATCTATTTCGAAGTAGATATAAAAGTGCTAGCCATGACATTATTATTATTACTGGATGAACGAGAATCTAGAAGAGAAAGGATGAAACAGTTGTTTATGATATTCATATGTATGTCAATGGTATATAGACCAGCTGTTGAACTTAATTCAAACTGATTTGAATGCGTCTATCAGGCCTACATCCAGATATTAGGTGGACATCAGCGGTGTGCCAATAATATTAAGTACTAGAGACTTCTATAACTTAATGTTAATACCAAATAACCTAGTCGATTGTAATTCACTATTGGTAGAATAATTCTATCTATGCCCGTGGCTGTTGCTCCATTTGTAGCCTTGATGAGTAGCGTTAGCCGCAAATATTAACATATGCATTTACCTTTGTTAGACCCCCTCTTCGTCCAATGGCATCTGTTGATTGCGGCCGTTTGCCCCCCGCCCTACGACGCCGTAGTATTAGCGGCATTCATTTTGGCAGCTATCACCCCCAATGGTCGCTCTCTCCTCCCCAATCATTGCTTCAGTGGATCGAGGTTGAGAGGGCAATGCATTCTATTGCCCTGACAATGATTGGGGGCTTCTGTGACTGGCAACTGTGAGTGCTAAGCAACCCGTGACATTGCCCCACATGGTCTAGATGCTCTTAGCTTCTACTTCTAGACTGGTGAAGCCACATTGAAATAGCATTGTACTATGGTGTATGGGTATGGATGCTAGGTCGACACACTCAAGAAACGTATAGTGGTCAAACCCCATTGGTATTTACCCAACAGGGATGGAGAAACATGTGTCATAGTAGATTGATATGCATACATGGCACCGTACACCTCTCATACATGTTCAGACATAGTCCATAATGAGCACACGCAGGCAAACCGGCTGATGCTGGGAATGTAGTGTTGAGGCTGAAGCAAGGACTTCAAAAACTGCTGAGCTGTTCTGATCCATTGACATTGACCCAATAGAGATGGGAGGATATATGTGGGAGTATGTGGATCCACCCCCAACATGTCACTGAACACCCAATAGTACATGCCTGAATGTAGACCAGCATGAGCACCCAAGAATCACCCTGACTGAGGCTAGTAATGCAGTGTTGAGGCTGAAGCAAGACCAATAACCTACTAGGGATGGGGAAACATGTGTGGGAGCATATGGGTACACCCACATACACCTCATACGTGCCTGGATGTAGACCATAAATTAAATGGGCACCCAAGCACCATGGCTTAGGCTATGAATGGAGTTTTGAGGCTGAAGCAAGGCCCTCAGAAACCAATGGCGCCGCCATGGATGGGGGGAAATGTGTTGGAGCATGTGGGTCCACCCACATCCCACATTATGTCACTACACACCTCGTACGTGTCCAGAGTCCAGACATAGGCCAATATGAGTACCCAGACACCCTGGCTAAGGCTGGGAATACAGTGTTGAGGCTGGAGCAAGGCCCTCGGAAACCATGGAGCTGTCATAATCCATAGATATGGACCTAATAGATGGCGTGAGATCATATGGGTACTTCATTATCATGTTACCGTGTGCCGGTAACCTCACCACTCATATAGCGTCTAGAATTCAGCTTGGTGAAACCACATTGAAATTGAAACGGTGGTGTATAGTGTGTGGAGGCTTATGCAACATACTCAGGAACTGCGGAGTGTTCTAAACCCATTGATGTGGTACTAATGAGGATGGGGAAACATGTGCGAGAGCATATAGGTCCGTCCGTATGGCACTGTGTGCCCGTAACCTCGTCACGCATCATGGTCAAGATTATAGCTCAGTGAAACCACATTGAACGGCATTGAATGGTGTGTGGAGGCTTACGCAACACACTCGGGAACCGCTGAGTGTCCAAAAAACATTGCTATGGTAATAATGTGGATAGGTAAACATGTGTGAGAGCTCAATATGGGTATGTCCTTATGGTACTGTGTCTATGTCTATGTGCCCATGACATTGCCACACATATACTATATGCTCTTAGCTTCTAGACTGGTGAAGCCGCCACATTGAAATAGCATTGTACTATGGTGTATGGGTATGGAGGCTAGGACGACACACTCAAGAAACGTATAGTGGTCAAACCCCATTGGTATTTACCCAACAGGGATGGAGAAACATGTGTCATAGTAGATTGATATGCATACATGGCACCGTACACCTCTCATACATGTTCAGACATAGTCCATAATGAGCACACGCAGGCAAACCGGCTGATGCTGGGAATGTAGTGTTGAGGCTGAAGCAAGGACTTCAAAAACTGCTGAGCTGTTCTGATCCATTGACATTGACCCAATAGAGATGGGAGGATATATGTGGGAGTATGTGGATCCACCCCCAACATGTCACTGAACACCCAATAGTACATGCCTGAATGTAGACCAGCATGAGCACCCAAGAATCACCCTGACTGAGGCTAGTAATGCAGTGTTGAGGCTGAAGCAAGACCAATAACCTACTAGGGATGGGGAAACATGTGTGGGAGCATATGGGTACACCCACATACACCTCATACGTGCCTGGATGTAGACCATAAATTAAATGGGCACCCAAGCACCATGGCTTAGGCTATGAATGGAGTTTTGAGGCTGAATCAAGGCCCTCAGAAAAAACAATAGCGCCAACGTGGATGGGAAAAAATGTGTTGGAGCATGTGTGTCCACCCACATGGTACTGTAACCCATAACCATAACCTCGTCACACATCATCTAGTAATTGTCTCTGACACCCCTATCCAAAGAACCCTCCAACTCCATTGCAGTAAGGACTGTATTTCATCGCCTCACATATACTTCCGCATACATTTGAGTTGTGGGAAGTGTTTTGGTTGATCCTATGCTAGATCCTCGGCTGCATCATTACCCACAACAATACATTTGACAATGCATGCAATTTGCAAGCAATCAGCAATGCATTTGCTAATGCATGCAATTTTCTAGCCAACAGCAATACATTGCAAGTGCATGCAATCGAATAGTGTGGCCAGCCATCACCATCATTCATACTTTCGTGAGCATGATGTACACACAATAGATCCATGCCATTGCATGCCATCACTTTTACTGGGCATCATCGTAAGAAAAGTGTCATCATCTTTGTAGAATCTAAGGAATATTATGAGGGGGTGCCAGTTGTATGGGGAGATACAGACACTAACGGTCTGTCTGATGTATTGTATGTTTGAGGAGATCTGTAGATAAGTAGAGGTTTTGGCTGCAGCTGGTCCTTTTCTCTTCATCAGATGAGTGGATCTATCAAACTTGGCAGAAACAGTGAATCCTTCATCAAGACAGATGACAAACATCTCCCTCAATTTCAGGAAATTCAAATGTCTACCATACTCTTTTCCCCTTCACATAATGGATACCTACGATATCTACAACCTCCTTGCTGAAAACCATTTCGAGTAAGCCAATAACCACACACTTATTGGTAATAGCGGAATTGATTGGATGACAGCTAATAGTTAGCTTTGAATGTACCTATTTGCACATTGACCTATACTGTCCATACTCCAGATCAAACATTACTTTCCAGAGACCATACTAGGTCCATCAATGACAATATATCCTTCTGTTGATCTTGTACCGCGTCGATATCCCACTGATCCAACTCTGCCAACTGACGAGACATTAGCCACGGCTCCTTCTTGTACCTCTTTCTTTTGCTTTCCCACGAAGAAGAATCAGAGGACCCCTTCCTTGTTCTACTATTACGAGGCGGCGTTGATGATACCAACGCCAAATTGCCAATCCGATTTGACCATTCTTCACGCTCTTCCTCGCTTGTCCAATGCTGTTGATGAATCAATTCTACTGTAGTGGAATCATTGCCATCCTTTGGTACGTTCTTCCTCTCTTCCACCAATAGATGGGCACTCATTCGTTTCAGGATTGCCGTTGCCAATCGCTTCCCTCCCGCTGAAGCGCCAAATTCGTACGTATCCATGCTATCCTTCAATGCTTGAATCATTTCGCTTTCTAACAGCCCCAATGACCCCACGGAATCAAAATCATCCATGGCATCTAACAGGGAAAATACACGGGCGTGCCTTTGCATAGGAGAGGGTCGTGTCAATGCCATCCATAACGTCCACTTTTCAATAAGCGGGAGGATCTCGTCGAGATAACGAGAGAGCATGCCGCTACCACCACCGCCCCCATCATCATCTTCGGCACGCAATAGTAGTTCCAGAACGACAATCTCGGCTTCCTTCGCGGATGCGATTCCAGCGGTAATATCACGTAGGAAATTGAGTCGGGCAACAGTCGTCTCTCTCTGCTTCTTGGTCATTTTCCCATTCTTCGATTTTGACAGAAAGGCAAACTCGTCCCATTGGCCAGTACGAAACTTATACAAGGCGATGGATGCCGGTTCAATCTCCTCACCAAAAAAGTCTTGTCCTTGCCATGGTTGTAACAGCGGTGCACTTGCCGGATCGGATGGTGATTGCTTCTTTTGCGCTCCTTCTTCTTCTTGCGACAAACGTTGGTTCTGCAACCACAACTCCTGACGTAGCCACCTTTCCCACTCGTACACCTCATCGCCGCCACGGCTGCGGATCTTCGTCCGGAGCGCAGCACTCGCACGGAGGTTACAAGTTGAGGAAATGATATCCCGTCCTACAGATTTGATGCTGCTGCTGTCGCTATTATCCGAAGCATCGCCAGAGCCATTCATCGACGCCGACGACACCGACGAGGAAGAAGAAGGTTCCACCGCAAGAGCATCCCATCGATCAAACGCCGCATACATATCCCCCTCCTCCAACGTATACCGGAAACACACCAATCCCTTGAAATCATCCACTGGTTCGTTATCCATCCCCTTACGCCCCTGGCTCATGACAATGTTACGAGCTATGCGACTGGTCTCGGGAATGCATACCAGTAGATACACGCGTTCGACGATGTAATCCAACAAACGCAAACGTTCACGTGTCGTGAGCAGCGCAAGTCGATCGGATAGATGGATGAAGTTTCCAAATATTCGTACATTGGCGGGCGAGAGGGGGGATAAAAGCTGGGACTTGTCCTTGGCCGACATTTTGGGATAATACAAAGACTGTGTTGGTAGTGATGATGATTGTGATTCCCCATCATCATTCTCATCATTATCATCCTCATCGTCTCCAATCAATATCTTTTCCAACAAAACATTATCCCTCTTCCTCAATTTGATTCTCAAAACATCCTCTTTCCGTACCTTCGTGGGCATTAACATTCCACTTATTTCATGTGCGGTTGCGGCCAATGCCACGGACCTCTTCCCGCCACCATTATTATTGCCGGTACTCATCAATTCATTTGCCTCGTGTTGGAACGAGTCACGCAGTCCGGCCAATAGTAGGTTTAGCGTGACTAAACGTTGCTGACCGTCGTAGACATCGTATCGATTGCCAAGTCCTAGCAAGTTCGAATCCCTAAAAATGAAACAAAGAGTGCCAAAATAATGAGACATTATTTTTGATATCAAGAGTTGATATTATTTGATCGACACTCAATATGCCTCACATATCAAGGTTACTTAATCTTCAATGTTCATGTCCAAATTACATTTCCACTACACACTTACCAGTCGGAAGTTGGCACCAGAACAATCTGCGAAAGTTCATAGTCGGTAATAATCGCCGGTGGCGGTTTGTTGACTGGTGATTTATCATTGGCAGCAGCAGCAGCACCACCACCATCCTTCTTCTTCTTCGTACTCTCTACTAAAAAATCACCACCTACTAAATTATCGCCGGGCATTCCACCCAAATTACCAAGCGCGGCATCCATCAAATCATCCAATAATATATCCGCCTCCTTCGTCGTCCATTCGTATCCGCGGACGTTCGATTCGGTGACGAAGATGTAATCGCGTCCATCGAATAATGTGCCCAATGGTAAACGAAGTGTGACGGTGGCCGATTGTGGTGTGGATTGGCCGGTAGATGATGATGCAACAGGACCCGCGTTCGGGGATGCCGCTGTTGCAAAGGCGGGGGCCGCAAAGAATGGCAGTGATGGATTATCTGACATTGACAATGAAGTTTTGGAATAGATGGAGGATGTTTTGCAACTAGTTGTCAGGATGAAGGTCAGTGGTGACGGGGCAATAAATGCTGCTGAAACTGAAACAGGAATGGTGGCGAGCGCCATCATCGTCGTCATCATAGTGGCAACGAGACAATAATATGCCCGCTGACGATCGAGAATGGTCACGTGTGTGTAACTTGGCTTCCGGACTGGAGAGGTCTTGCCCGCAACGCGATACCAATCATTCATTATCATGGGTAGCATTATTCGTGAAGATTAGTAAGCCAATTATCTAGATAAGATATTGTTCTAGGAGCGGCTGGGAAAATTGATATGGGTACCTATTCCGTCGTACCCATACATCGCAGGCCCTCATCAAAATCTTGACAACTTCAAACTTCAAACACCTCAATTAGGGCAATCCTAACTTACAAATATGTATATTTCAGGTTTGGATGGGGACCATGAGTTCAAAGTTTAGATTTGTATTACAACCAACACCCACATAAATAACAGGGGATAACGTTCAACACAGAAGCAGCATCAACTTCTTGAAGTTGATTAGAGGGATTACTTACATGTAACGTGGAAGTATGTGACTCACAACCTGGTATGTTCTTAACATAGGAATACGTTAGGCTCTTTTTTGTAAATCGATTTGTAAATATGCCAAAGTGGCTTTATAAGTTAGGATTGCCCTAAACTTGATTCACTTTTTCATTTTCGTTCCAGAGATTTATTGTCAGATTTGTATTCCAGAGAAGCAATCAACCATGGTGGCGTCGGCGTCCGCAGGAGCCACATCCAAACAAACACCCATCACGAAAGGGGCGAGCTCGTCAACGTGTCCTTCAAAAGATGTTATTGTGATGTGGGAAGAAGTGGCGGATAAATTGATTAGATCACAAAAAGGTGTGTGTTTTGTTTGATGTGTACCGTTGTACTTTGGGGGTGTTACAATTATTTCAATTTTACAATAATAACATGTCACTGCAGTAAGACGAATCAGCTCACCTCTTTGGGAGCACCCCTGATTTTTTATTGGAGGTCTCGAAGAAGTGCCATGGTCGTGAGAATGTTTGCATCGTCTTTCTTTCGCACAACTTCTTGCTTTTTAGCAATGGGGAGAAGGACACAGCTCTTTTTTTCGAGGATCTCGCGTTGAAAGGACCCAATGATAGTTATAGAAAACCCCCAAACCCACCCGAGAAGCATCTTTTGACGATATGTATCGGGTGAGGGGCTTTCAAATCATATGTTACTAATCTTCTCGTCCGCTGTGTGTTTTGCATACTTGACCTCTTCACTACTCAGTCGCATCAAAGACAATCTTGGAGTCATTGGAAAATGCACACCAATACTTGAACATCGATGCGCCGTGCTCGTCTCCTCCTGAGGCACGGCACTTCGTAGAAAATCACTTGGCAGCCATCATGGAAAATATTCTGGAACAAAAGCATGACAAAATAGAGAAATTGGCAAAGTACAAGGTTGAAAAGATACTACGTTTGGCATTGGAGATTGTAAAGGAAGAGTTGATGATTCAGAAAGAAGAAGTTATTGCCGACGACAATGGCAGTGATAATGGTGTTGGGAACCATTGTTCATTTCCTCTTTTTGTTCTTGCAAGTATTTTTGACAAGAAGAAATTGTACTACAATAATAATGACCAGCAGAAGATGGCAGTGGCAGATGATGGCGGAGGGGGCAAAAAATCCAGCAGCGGTGGTGGTGGCCACCCCCAACTTCGCATCAATCAAATCAACCACTTCCACCGCATTGGAGGTTTTACCCACTTGTCATCATATATATTGTCACGGCCTGCTGATGACTTGATGGGTATTGAATATTTTTCAACCCTCCACCCACTCCTCGAGGCAATGTTTGAGGCCATCTTCGTTACAAGGGAGAAGGAAATGGATTCTGCGAACATCATTTCCAAAGCAGTGATGGGTCATCTTGGTGATCTTGGTGGAGAGTCTCTTGCGCAGTTGCCGACACGGCAGATTCAACAAGTGCGTATTGATCTACAAAGGATTAACAAGAGATGTGCATTCTGTAATCGTCAGAAATTATCCGACTTTCATAAATTTTGGAGGAGTTTGACATTGAATTTGATTTCTTGTTCGGTTTCGGTGGAGCACAAACTCTTTGGCCTGAAACAGATTGTGGCTTTGATTGATTCAACACATGTACCAAAGGCGTACACTATCTCGGGGGCGGGTACTTCATTTATCAATGGCAAATATGAACTTGCATCTTCCACGCTACTTGATAATGGATGCTTAGCAGCCCAATCAGTTGTCAGCTATGAACGGACAATTCCAGATGATGACCCTGAAGTTGAAGCCAGGGGGAAGATGTTGAAGCTGCACCCATGCTTGATGACTGAAGCCGGGGATTCATTCCTATCTGTTTGGTGGTTCCTATCTGAAACTGATGACTCCGAAATAGGTGCTGATTATTATTGCCACAAATCAAATTCGCAATGGCAGAACAGGCCACCATTAATTGGCTGGAGCTCTTGCGGGACTTTAGTTGGAGTTGAACCAACACCGATGCTTGAGCCCCAGTCAGAGTTGATTCCCATTGGAGATGAACGCATCTCACTTGAGAAGCAACTTTCTAATTGGATGGTCGAAAACAAAGTCTTTGATATAGTCCTTGGAGAGCAGAACAATTTTATGGATGCTCCAACTTCTATAGTGAAGTTCCTTTCTGAGATTAACAGTGGAAATAAGCTGAATCGAGTTGCCGATAACTCTGCACTCAATCTTGTTCTAGGTCAAACATCAAAACTGTTGGAGCCAATCCTTCCCTTATTGTTAAAAGATCCAAGTCCACCAGCGATGCAATCATCATTGGCAGCATCATCAGCAATTGCACCCCCATCTTCTTCTGATTTCTTTACAGCCACTGGCGCTGCCAAACAGCGCTTGGCCTCCGCTGAGAGATGGAGGAGATCAACTCAAAATGCTGTGCAGGAATATCTACTAGCGTCTAAGGAGGAGCAAAATGCCCGTGCATACTTGGCAGAACTAGAACACAGCCGCGAAGTCATTAATGTGGATGGTGGTGATAGTGGAGATGACAGTGTACCAGGGAATAAAAAACAGTCCAAACGCCGCCGCAAGTGTTGAATTGCATTTTCTTTGAGTGTTGCAGAGAAACTTGCCCGTTATCTTTGGACTCACAGTGAACCGTCCGATAAAGATGAGATTTTGTTACCGCGCTGGGTCCTTTCGAAAGACCACGAAAACCTTTTGATTGAGCCTTTCAGAGGTTAACCTCTGGAGTCTTTTGACTCAAATGATATGAAATTTGTAGACTACAAATTGTATTAGCAACAGAGTAGAGAGAGGTGTGCAGTCTTCTCATATCATATTTTATTTGAATATTTTGTGATTGAGCATATCATGAGAGATATCATTTTCAGTCCTCCTAGAGAAAGCTCTTGACCAACTCTCTTCAGTGTGATACAGAGAGAGGTAGACCAGACTAGTCCACGTAATATTTTTTAGAGATGTCTCAAGCAAGATCTTTCCAGAGATATTGCTAGAACAGAACAAACAATTCTTGACACCTCTAGAGATAATAGTCTCGACATATGTCGATCATGTCTTCGGATGGAGGACATATCTCATCTCGGGTGAGAACTCTTGAATATCAAACTCTCCAGCAAGATCTCTTAGAGAGGTGTTGTGTGATTGTGATGTTTCAATCTGTTGGATGCTGGTGTGAATTGATGTGAGGCTTTATATACATAGAGAGAGAGGTAGACCAGACCAGTCCACGTCTACTGTGTGTACATCATGGGACGTACCAAGACAGAATGCCAGTTTCTTTCGTTGAAAGATTATTTTTAGTGATTTAGCCTTTTACTATGCACCAACTCAACCCTTACTTCCATCACTGTGTGTGAGCCACCATTATTTGCAACACTTTCGTTTTTATGTAAGCATCTCCACCGACGGTTCACAACCCGGCGTAATGACCATCGCATTGTTAGTATTTTCAGGAATTGCATATATCTTCCCATCACTCCCAACAAAGCCACCCTGCCACTTATCATCAATGTCCTGAAAGCCACTCCCGACATAATCGATACTCAATGGTGTGTCTGGATCCGTGTCCACTCTCAATACACAATCCATATCAGCCGGCACAGCGTAGAAGCACTTGTCAACCTGGCTCAAAACTCCGCCTTGCCACTTGTTGATACTGCTGGGAACTGTTCCAAAAGTTGTGGCCATGTTTTTGATTGGGTCTATTCTCAGTATAGTTGTGGCATCACTGGGCATTCCGTAGATACACCCGTCGGCACCATAACTCCCGCCAACTATAACATGTATGATCAATTATTGGCAACATCAAAGGTTTTGTCAGTCAGCACGGAGAAGTGCAGGAATATTAGTCCATCATTATGATCAAATTTGCTCTCTTCACTTACGCCACTTGTACTGCAAATCTGGAGAGTCCACATCATTCTCATGCCGATGAATGGGAATAGTGCTCACCCTCCACGACTCATCCTCGCTATCACAATCATTTGGTCTGACGTTGGTATCAATACAAAGCACCTCATTGGAGTGTGCCGGAAAAGCATACATGACACCCGTGGACTTTGCCAATAATCCACCATGCCACTTCCATTCGCCAGATGGGAAATCACCTAGAACTTCCACCGAGTCCGTCCTAGGATCGACACGAAGCACACCCGTGGCTGTGTAGGGTGGGGCGTATACACATCCATCCACTCCCAATATACCACCTGTTGTAATATTTGATTTGAATATGGTATAATAAGTTCCGTGTTTGTTTTTGAAGCAGTGTGAGCACACACAACTAATGCAACAAGAAAGTATGTGAATGGAATACACTACTCCTAGCCAGAGAGACAGACCGACCCAAGCTGCCCATTATTTTTCGTACAAATCAAAGTGTTGAGGAAATATATAAATTCAACAACTCACCATACCACTTATTCTGCCCCACCGAAAGCTTCATCCCAATCTCCTCCACCCTATCCGACCCGTCCAAATACACCTTCAGTACATACTCTGCATTACTCGGTGGACAATAAATTGCCGCAGTACCATCCTCGGTTTTCCCAACTGCCCCACCATGCCACATCCATCTTCCTCTATCCACATCAACCACACGTTCCTTCCATGGTATCGGTTCCGCCTCATAGTGAGCTTCGTTATGGGGTAGCGGTAGTACAGTTACTTCGTTTGTACCCAGGTGAACTTTTAGGACCCCCTTGGTGTTCCATGCCGGTATTCCGTACAAATATCCTTCGTATACCAATCCACGCAGCCACTTGAACTGTCCCTGTTGATATTCCACCGGTAACGGAATAGTGGATATTTCCGCACTTGGCGAAGAAGGTGACGATGGCGTTATACAAATGATTTGGTGCGAATGACTTGGAATGCCGTATATGTTTCCAGTATCGGGATCTACCGCACCGCCGAGCCATTTGTGTTTGCCCAAAAAGGTCGTTTCGGGAGGGCCTCCATTTTTGGCTATCCGGCTCGCGCGTCGTTGGCGTGCTGCTTCCTTTTTGGCACGCTTGCGTTCCCTCCGCGAATTAGCTCGTTGTTCGAGTGCAACATTTGCGACCAAGGGTGATGGCAGTATTGTTGACATTGTCGTGTCCTCTCCATTTCCATTACTTTGATCGATGCTCACCATATTTTGTTGGAATTGAACGCTGTAAGAATGAAAGCGATGGACGGAAGGCGAATAATGTAGGGAATGATGGAAAGCGAATGCAACTCGGCAATTGCAATGGAAATGGAGGATGGTGCACCAGAGAAAAATATGTGATGGTGATGGTGATGCAGCTGGTGAAAATTGACGAAACATCAAACGGTGATATCGAAGGCGTTGATCTTTTGGTAATAGCCCTCTTAGTTCATACGGCGACACCAATATTATCCAGTAGCGTTGCTTTGCCTTTGCTAACCAAGTCGAATGTGGTGAAGCATTATTATTATTTGGGGGTGGCTGTTATTGTTATCGTACGATAGTTGCTTGGCTTTGGTTGAAGAGCTTGGGAAGAAGAAGTAAGTAAGTAAGAGTATCATCAGTACCAATTCCGACATAGGAATATGCGAAATCTTTTGGACATAAACTTATGTAGGGCCCAATTTAGAGGGCCATGCCACGCTATGCCCGCCTTTTTGCCAACCAAAAATGGTGGGCTCTATTTGAACTAAGTAAACAAGTTTTAGAAAGGGTACACAACAGATTCATCACGTGGCTACAATTTTTATCGTATGCAGCCTTATCCAGATCAATCGACCTGTGATACACCTAACGGTCGCTTATTGCTACAAATTTTCTTGAA
>JALLAU010000845.1:0-12375 GCA_036939495.1 Thalassiosira hispida
ATGCGTCCCAATATCTTTCTACGTATGTCTTTCGTACGATCATCGCTAGATAAAAAGTTGCTACAAACAACCGACCAATGACGATGACACAACAACATCGTCATTGTTTGATCGCAATGCCAATGCAGGAGAGAAAGAGACGAAGAGCATTATAACTGAAGTTCATTGCAAACGTAACCATGCCATCGAGGAAGCGGTCCAAAGGCCAAGCAAGAAAGGCGAAGGCATCTTCGTCTGCTGCTGGAGGTGCGCCAACAAAAAATGATGAGCAGAAATGCTACCATGGCTTCCCGCCTCCCTATCCACCCATCTACGAACGTCTGAAGGAGGACTTCTTCGTCGACATGAAGACACTTACAGATTCAGAGGGACGTCGTCCTATTCCTCCTATCGATGGATACCGCTCAGTAATGACTGCGATATCAAGGAACTCTGACATTCAGCTGATGAACCCTGAATGGCGGAGCATGGTTAGGTCCTGCTTCTTGGCCGCGGGAACGGATCATCTCCTCAACGCCAACTTGGCAAGTAATGACCCAGAAGATCTTCTCAAACCTTGCGCATATGCAGGGGCGATTGTGGCACTGGAAGCTGGTGCAGTCCGTGATTCTGACTATACAATACATGTTTCGATCGCAGACCTCTGCACAGATACAGGCGGTGCAGACCTCACGCGTTTTTTTGCCAAACGCGTTCCCTGCTCATGCTTGAAGGGATTGTACAAGCACATAAAGAAGGAAGCGAAAAATATGGGGATTGCGAAAACGAGCTTTTGCTTCAACTGCAAAGAACCCCACGAACGATCTACTTTGAAGTTGTGTACCAAATGCAAGACGGTTCAATATTGTTCAAAAGAATGCCAGAGAGCTCATTGGCCTAAACACAAAGAAGGATGTGCAGAGTTAGCGGTTTTCGTGAAATGAGGCAGCGACGCCTTCAAAAACACCCAATGTAGATATCATAGCAATGACCCACTACCTATTCAATGTTGAAATAAAAAGTTTGTGAAAGTACCTAGAGCTATTGTTTCTCATGTGCGGTTACGCTTTGTAGTTGCTAGTTGCACGTGTGCTGTTTTATTTACCCAGAAGTAAACACAGCGACAAAAGGCGAACCACACGTACTCTCATGCTATGATGGCGGGTAAAAAGAATTCTCCAATATTAAGATTGGATGATTGTCAGTTCGTTGTTTAATTGGCGCAGAGATATGGCAGCAACTTGTCAGATTTTATGTAAACTGAAAGATAACACCAGAGGGAAGCAAACGCCAAAAACTAAGCTGAATGATCTGTACCGTCTTGTCTATCTTATATACAATCATGAATCACCATCATTGGTTTTGTTGTCCATCTCTTCCAACTGTTCATCAATGCTAGCCAATTTCTTTTCCATTACATCACGATACTTTCGTAAAAACTCTTCTGTCGATGTGATTGGATCCTCGCCGTAGGTTGGTACACCGTTAGTCGAACCTGTTTGTGATGCATCTCCATTACTGCTGCCATTCATTTCAACAACAGAGCTCAAGGTATTTGCCTCGCTACTTTCATCTTCATCGATCGTAACCCATTTCCCAAACTCTCCTTCCTCGATCACTCTCCCCATTGGTTTACGCAACCAACCCAATCCCTCTCTCGTTGCCGCCTCCTCAATCGCCACGATGCATTGACCCAAATCGCCACCCCTCTCCAAAGCATCCACCAATGCATCATAACATGGCTTATACTCCTTCAAAAGCAACACAGCCTGCGTGGCACCCCATCGGGCCTGATTCCGAATAAGATCCGGAGTCCATGCACTCACCGCATTGCTACTACGTGGGTTCAACGAACGTAAGAAACGTACCAATGCCTCCTCGTCTCCGGCGCCTCCATCGGCACGTCCAAATTCCACCGCCTCGGCGGCAATACCCCCCATGACAATGATGGAATACCGGTCGATGGATTCTCTTGTGAGCGGTTTGGCACCTGCAATTTGTTCGCTGAGATCTAGATCGAAGTAACTGGTGCCAGCGGACACAGCACTGGACCTGCCGCCGAATCGCCCATCATTCAATGCCGCCCATGTCGATAACACCACACCCTCCACGGGACACCCCAATAGATACGCACACAGGAAGTGTCCCGCCTCGTGTTTGGTGATGCGACTTGTCATCTCCGGCTTCACCATGCGAATCGCCGTATCCGATACGGCTCCCGAAACCAGTATCTGATCCATGAGCGCCAGTACGAGGGTACAAACGACCAACAAATTGAAATTAATCCCATAGTACACGCTGACAATCCCCTCCAATACTGCCAATGCCGCCCCCCCGTACAATAAAAAGTTGGTCGGTTGCGGCGTCAGGTTGATCATTTCGATATCGGTAATTCGTTCTAAAAGTGTGGGGGAAATGATTTTCGATCCAGACGTTGGGTACAAAGGCAAAGGCCCCACCGCGTCTGGACTTGGAATCGCGGATCGAAGAGAGGAAGGAGGAGGACGTCCGATGGCACCAAAGACGTTTAATTTCCCCTCCTCGCGTAATAATCTGTACAGCTTTGTCATTGAGGATCGGACACGATCTAATGCACGGAATTCAACGGATGCCGACGACGCAGACTCAATGTTGGCATCTTCGATGATACGTTTATTGACCGTGTTCTCATCAGATTCGGCAGTGGCTACTTCGATGGCATTAAAGATATTTTGGATTTGTGTGTTGGATAGAGATGGGATGGAGGATGCATGGATTTCGAGATGGGACAGTATCTTATCGAGTTTGTTCGTTTCCAATGCTTGTGTCAGAGCATCGTTATTTATTGATTTTGTAGTTTCATCTCCTTCGAGCTTGACTTTGAGGCGTGTTTGCGTCAGTGATGATGGTATGTTGTTCGTTATAAGAGTAAAAGTTCGCCTATGCAAGCTATTGTTGGAAATGCTGGGTCGTTGTTGGATAATAGATGATCTGGGAGATCCAGTGAAGGCCGATACAACGCCACCACAAGAAGCCAAGATGGTCAGATGCAAAAACGCTCGTCGAAGAATCATGTTGTAGTGTGTTGTGGTGTATCTGTGATAACATTTCAATTATTGTACTGTTGATCAACTTCTTGAGGTCAAAGAAGCAAAGGTACGATAGTTACGAGATAGTACAGGTTAGTACAATACGGTAGTTAGAGCAAAGGTTATATTTCTTTCTAATTTTGGTCTGTATTCTTCTGACGTTTTGGAACAATTATCTACGATAGACATCCTTCTAGACATATCACTGCACCATGGCGTCTGAATATGAAGAACCCCCCCAACAACAACAACAACCACCCCCGTCTTCCCGCATGAATCAACTCTACACCAGGCACCGATCCATCCTACGCCGTCTCGATGACCTAGAATCTCGATTAGCCTCCCGCGTCGCCGCCCACAGACGTCGGGCGACCAACCTAATCGAGGAAGTTTCGACCAATCGACGCAGTCACATGCGTATATTTATCTCGCATCGCGTCGAGGGCGGGGACGATGTCGATGAGCAGGAAGAGGGGAAAGAAAAGGAGGCAACAACAACAACCGTAGGAGCAGCTAGTACGGCTGCAGCAACTCCAGCGGCAACTCCAGCGGCAGGTGGTCGTCCCGGCGGTAAAGATTTTAGTGCACTGCTCCATTCCGCGGCACATCAACATGCAGAGACGACCACGGCCCCATCGGCAGCAGCTGCAGCAGCATCATCAGAAGCGAGTAAGAAACCACCGCACCAACAACAACCCAAAAAGGGCGTACGAAAATGGACACTAGTCGTCGAGGGAGGATTATTAATCAAACATTTGGATCACATGAGTGCCAAGGATGTGGATTCTAGATTGGATGCAGGATTGCCAATATTGGGATGCAATAATGGTATAGATGCCGATGATGATGCCGATGAAAAGGAGGCGACACTACTACAGCAAAATAAGACGCCGGAGGTTCCGCTCCGTGATCAATGGAGAGGGGGTATATCTCAACGCGAGAATGAAACCGATATTCCTCCGATTTCCTTTACACATTTGTTTGATAAGTTGGAGGTGGAATTGAAGATTGTAAAGCAGAGCGACAATAAGTCAGCTGCAGGTGGTGGTGGTAATAACGAACCTCCCGAAACTTCGGCGGTCACCCGCAGTGGACTCGGAGCCGTCCCTTACACACACACACCCAAGCCGGAGGAGGCGGCCGATGTCAAAACTTTCACGTGGGAACGAATCAATTCCAATAATTCTTCTCCGGACTCGAACGCTTTCTTCATTGTGCACAATGAGGAAAGTGAATTCAAACCAATGGGGGGAAAAGTGTTCAAGACCGTTTTCAAGACGGATCATATTACCGCCAGGGTCAAATTGTACCGTAGGCAGGGGAACGAGGATGGAAATTTCATCCCCTCGGAGCAAATGTGCGGCGTATTCTTCCCGACATTCATTGGCAAAAAAGCCGCTGGCGTAATTAAGGTCAAGGATAAGAGTGGCAAGTCCAAGAAGAGGAAGCGCGACAGAGGAGGAGGGGGGGATAATTTATTATCGCGAGCGACGTCGTCTTCTTCTACTGTCCCTTTGGAAAATAATGATGCATCGAATTCTTCGGTAGGTTCGGCAATGATCCCCCCGGGGAAGGAGGCGGCGTTTGCCAGTAGGCAACAGCAGCCGGAAAGGTCGCCGGGAGCCGCCTCAAGCAGTGGCGCAGCATCCACAGCAATGTCTGCCGTGGAGCACAAGGATGTACACATTCCCAACACCGTAACCATGGACGAGGCCCTACACGCCATTTTCTTCTACATCCGATCACGGAATTTGCAGGATGCCACCGACTTATCCATTATCAATAATGATGCCACGCTATCCAACCTTTTTGGATGTAGTCGAATGTTATTCTCGGCTGTTAGTGGTTTGCTCATTGAGAAGCAATTGTTGGTCAAGGTTCAACCGGGCACCCAGCCTATTATCTTTAATTATGATATGACGTTGGATGGTGGCGAGCCCTTGACTAGGAAACAACGCGCCAAAACAACATGTGCATCTAAGAGTGACTCGGCCGAGATGACGACTAGGAGACGATCTACTAATAATGATCCTTCTGACAATGTAGTACAATCGGACTCGGAGCAGATGGACGTTGTCCCCCATCAACAGACAATGCTCTCCTGCGATGCTGATATTGACGTACCCAATCTCTTCCATGTCCGCACTCGGGACATTTTACGTCGTACCAAGTACAGAGAGTTCGAGTACACGTCCAACCGCATCAAGGCCCTCCGATCACTCATGGCCACCAAGGTCGATGAGGAAACTGCCAAGTCAGTTTTGGGAGATGTGGTAACGGGCAAGGGATATGCACCGCATCACAAGCAGGCATTGATGGCAATGGCAAAGGGATCGCACGCAGGGGGAGAGGCGCATCGTGCGGCGTGGATTGATTTGCGTACCACGTCGCTTATGGAGAAGTTGGGGGAGCAGAGTTCGTTGGCACGTGGGTATTGGGATGTTGCGAATGCTTGCCAAGGTCTTTGTGGGGGGGGAGGAAAAGAAATTGCTCGCGGGTAATCACATTTAATGTCTAGCCAACCGAGCGAGATATATATATATATTTGCAGATAAAGAATATCAACACTTGGTAGAGACATGAGTAAATTATAACATCAAATTTTGACAAAAAATAATCATCTACAGCCTGTACCTCAGCCTACCGGCTTCCCGATTCGCTGACCTACCCATCTTCTCTCTCTAGGTACCTCTCTACCTAGGTAGGTAGATATTCAGACACATCACCAGACCTCTCGCAATTTCACCTGAGATGTGAAAGTTCCGGCGGAAGAGAAGTACCCCCGGCAAGTCTTGGCGAATTTTGACGATTACTCCGCGATGGTTCATGGTATCAGTCAACGTGATGGTACTGAGTCCAAAAAGATATTTAGCGACGACACCAGATGTCTTCTTTCTTTGATCTTTGACATCTTCTCGATCTCACAAAGTACAATATCTATCACAAACATCCAGCTAGAGGTTATCGTACGACGATAGAGCACATCATCATCATGTTCAAGAACACCACCATGGTGTTGGTTCAATAATACCTTAGCTGCTTGCTTTGACATTCTTATTTCTCTTTGGCTGCGGACAGAAACAGAAGCTTGAAGTCAAGCAAGATAGAGGCCTGGTCCGCTGTTGAGCGGGGGTTTACTTGGGTTTTCTTAGCGAGGTATTCTGAAGTGTGTTTCCTACAACGCATAGAGGGGGTCGAGAGTAGTTGTTGAGAAGACCCTTCCGTGTGCTTCTTCGTGCATGCACCTTCAGAGTCAGAGCAAGACACGATTGCTTCTTGCTTCTTGGCCGTCCCACACATTTATTTGCGCCGAGAGGTTGCTTTGAATCCGAGCGAAAGAGAGCAAGATCCAATTTTGCTACCAACATCTTTAGAGAGAGACTTCCCATGTACGCCGCCAACAACATGCTCCGCGGCAGCTCTACCGCGGCCCGATTACCCAACGGCAGCCGTCGCGGTGTCACTGCCCGACGACCCCCCAACAATAGTGCCGCTACTCTGGCAGCTGCAACGTCCGCTGGGGCAGCCTGTGCCATGTGCAGCTCATTGCGGATGACGGCTGCTTGCTCGGCATCGACGGCGCTGCATCTTCGCCTTGCCCATCTGACCTCTTCTACCCTTGACAACAACACTGCCATCAGATCAAGCTCTTCCCTTCTTATGAATTCCTACAGTTGCGAACCACAGCAATCCCATTTTGGAAATGGGATGGGTCCCGTATGGAATGGCATCAATAATCATATCCTCAATAACTCTGCTACGTCTTGTAGCGCTACAACACTTGCCAGGAGATCAATTCATTCATCAAGCCATGTCAAACATACTCTGCTGCCAAGCAATAATTTTGGTGCGGCTGTTTCTTCACAGATCAACAATAACAATGAAACAACTGGGTGGAAAATGAGTGAATTGGCAGCTGCCATATTATTTGCAGGTGCTGCCACCACGACCGGTTCCATGTTGCTTGGACATATTGACAGGCTTACTGGTGGCGGGGGAGGAGGGCCAGGTGGTCCAGGTGGCAGTGGCGGTTCTGGGGGCAACAATGGTGGTCGTGGCCCAGTGGGTGGAAAATATGAGCATTCCTTTGACTCTCCCGCCAAGGAGAGGGAGGAACAGGAAGAGACGTTGGGGGTGGGGATTGCCACTGTTCCGAGGCCCTATGAGGTATGTTGTACACATTATTAGATATCTAGTGATCTTCAAAGATTTCCTTCTAGTGTTCCTTTTTGGAGAATTTATACATTAACATATCAAAATTTGTCAAACCCCCTCATTTTCCTACACAGGTGTCTGTGAGAGCACTGAGGGGTGGACGCCTCTCGATGGAAGACGAGTTCGTGGTCGTAAGCGGAGGTCGACTTTCTGCCGTATTTGATGGTCATGGAGGTGGCGGCGTTAGTCAATACCTACGTGATCGTCTACATGTCATCATTTCGGAACAACTGCAACATCAAAAGCAGCAGTCCCAGGGGACGTCAAATAATGGCAAGTACGATCTCAAGGGCTTTAGGATGTTTGGGAAGGGACTTCAAGGAAATAAGAAACATCAGCATGCTCAATCTGAAGCAGATGACAGTAGCAACACCGAAAATACTGATCAGTCGTCAGATTCTTCTTCTCAGTCCAACAACAAACGCTATGACGTCTCTAGTGTTGGCGAGCTGCCCGTCTCTGCCGTTGCCGATGCTCTCAGGGACTCCTTCGATCAAGTTGACAAGGAGATCCTACACAATGATGAATTCGAATACCAAGGAAGCACCGCCGTCGCAACCCTCCTGCATGAAGCAAGCGACGGAACACGCACCCTCCTCTCTGCCAACATTGGCGATAGCCGCGGAGTACTCAGCCGGAACGGCAGAGCCATCGATTTGACACGCGATCACAAGCCCAACGACGACAAGGAGAAGGCACGTATCCTCGCCATGGGAGAGAAGATCGAGTGGGATCATTACTGCAAGGTTCATCGTGTCAGGAATTTAAGTCTGTCACGCGCCATTGGCGACCGCTTTGCAAAGCCTGCCGTTTCGGGGGAGGTCGAAATTAAACGATTCCCCATCTACGACGACAAGGATGAATTTATCCTATTGGCAAGTGACGGGTTGTGGGATGTCATGTCAAGCCAAGAGGTTGTATCATATGTGCACAAGAGACTCAAGGCTCCCCCCAAGGATGGTGCCGACATTACCTGCGAGGAGGATATGGCAAGCCTCAAGTATTTACGAAGGAAAAACATGTCAAGGTTCATTGCCAACGAGGCTCTGCGACGAGGGTCAGGGGATAATATATCCGTGGTGATAGTATGGCTTTCGGAGTTTGACCACATTCTCCCCACTCTGAAATAAAAAAAAACAAAAACTGCTAGGGTCACCTCATGTATTGGGAGGGAATTATTGTAGCAAACAGATTGTTCACAAGGTAAAAATAGGCGCTTCTGCAAGGGTAGGTTGTGTATGATGCTTGGCGCCGCACCATTAGTTATGTAAACTAGTAAATAGTAATATCGGTTTCACCACACATTGTCAATAGCTGCACCATCTCCGTCAACCCGCCACACTGCTGCTATGTATGGGGTTTGCTTCTAATAGGCCCGCTAACTAATCTCTCCTGTAGGTTCTACACAGACCTGGTATAAACTAGGAACGTGCTCATACGGTCCAAAAGTTTGCATCTATTCTAACGAAATGCACTACGGTGTAGAGAATTGAGTGGGGAACACCATGGGGTGATTTATAAGTTGGGAAGACACCCATCTCATTGTGCTATTCACATCTCCATTTTATTGTGTTGCCCCAAATCGAACCCACGACCTGTCTGAGGCTGGGAATCAGTCCAGGCGGATAGCACAGTGAGTATACTGTGTGTGTGTGTTTTTTTTTTACAGCCCCGGGAAGGCCATGTTGGGTCAAACTATGGACCAGAAGACACATGTCTCAATACTGGTTTTGGTTTCACAAGTGAGTCCCACGCAATTTTAACACTATAAATATTGAGAAGAGATGGGGCCGATGTCATGCGTCTAAATTGTTGTTGTACACAATTCACTGTGATTGGCCTACGAACGGTGAGATATTGGAGGAAAATCATGTACTTCCCCGGTACGCGGTACGCATAGTAAATATGGGATATCACTGAATGCCCTCACTTTATCAAACGCCTCAATACTAGCGGTTAGAATAACGAAGCACTCTGAATTGGGAAATAATCACACAGACGAGCTGTGTCTCTCATTTTGCCAAAGAAACATATCGTTTTTTGACTTGGTGCAAAATAAAATGATGGCTATGTTTCGGGGAGCACAGCACATGGAGCACTTCCTATCAACAAAAAAATTTGGTATGCAACATACTCTATGTACCCATTTGGCTAAATTGGGGATAAAAAAGGGATGTTTCCAAAAAAGTTGTTAGTCTCCGCCTACTATGTCAACGTCCCTTCATCGGATGATGGACAGTATTTGCTGGCGTTGGCGTAAGTGAGGCCATGCCAAGTTTTGTAGTTGCCTTTTTTGATGGCCGCCAGCCAGTACGACTTGACGGGGAAGCCAGCGGATGCGTGATGGTATCGGACGAGGGCTTCCACGCTGGGCAGATCGTAGGCGCTGAAGGCCCAGAGGGTGGCTGATTGTGCTTCACCCGGAGGAGGAGGGATGTACGATTTATCTGGACGGAGAGAGAATCGCCAGAGCTTTGGGCCGTCCTGTTCGCGCCAGCCAGATAGGATGGCGGCTCCGTCGGGGTCGAAGACAGTGACAGAGCTTTTGGAGAAGACAACGTTGCAGCCAGCATCACAGAGCTTGCCGATGCCGACCAAGTTGTGTTTGAAGGAAGGCATGATGTGGCCGGACGTTGGGACGTACGAGGGTAGTTTCAGGTCGAGCTCTCCAGTTGCTGAAGATGAATGAGCTTGGCCGGAGGCACAGCCTACACGGATGGTGGGGGCTGACTTGTCGACATTGGAGGCAGGAGCTGTCGAAGTGAGATAGTGACCGCTGGCACCGGTGTCAGCGATGGCAGTGTCGTCGACGGGAATGTTGGGAGGAGGAGAGAGAGGGGGGGGACTGCAAGTAGCAGTTGAGGTTAAAGCCACATCATTGGTGTCAAACAAATCATTAGATTTAATATCTACTGCTACAGTCCCACACCATCAATCATCCCAACCCTTGTTTTCAATGCTGCCGCCCATGATGTTTGCTCGGGTGGCCTTTTTCTTGTGCTTAGGATCCCGATCAGCAGCAGAACATGTTTCGCTGGTATGCTCCACACCCCTGTTGGTACCAACCTTGTAGCCATGCGTCCAACAGTACCCACCTTTGACGCCCCAACCCTGTCTGGAACGGTCGGGATTGCCACTGCCTCCCTTTTGGAGGGAGGCAATCTTTTCAGTGAGAGTTTTGTTGGTGGCGATGAGGGACTCGTTGTTGGCAGTGAGCTTCGCGTTGTTGGCAGTGAGCGCCTCGTTGTTGGCGACGAGGCGTTCGAGGACTGCTTTTTCATTGGTGGCGGCGGCGGCCATGTTGTCGAGATATCCATCGAGTCTGGCGATGGATTCTGAAGAGGGAGGAGGAAGTTCGGTGGCGGCGTTGGCGGAACGATTCATGGAAGTGGCGGCAGAGGCGGCTCCGAATTGATCTTCACCCCCCATGGCATCGAGCAGGAGTTGGCGTTGCTCCTCGGCATCTTTGAAGTGGGCTTTCCAATTTTCCCAAGTTTTTGTGTCGAGGGCCTTTTTGTTCCAGGTTTTGGATTCGTCGGGGTAGATATTGGCCTTGAGGATGGCTTTGGTGGCGATGGCAGCAATGTAGGAGTCAGCAATGGGAAGCGGGGGCTTGGCTCGTAGGGCCAGTTTCTGTCCGTCCTCGAGCATGTTGATGTACTCGGTGAGACCAGGGGCTTCGTTGTAGTAGCCTAGCATCGCAGATTGGAGGTCGACAACATCGAGAGTGTGGAGCCCACCACAATGTTTGATGAGGTGGGTGATGATCTGTTTTGCTGTGACGTCGATGTAGAGCGACTCGGGGTCGCGGAGCTCTCGGATCCAAGCGTCGTCGACAATACCGATGAGGAAGGCTTTGGTGCCGCGTTCGGCTGCTTCGTAGAGGTTGTAGTCGAACCTGACTGCGTCATGGATCTTTTCCATCTTGGAACGGATACCAGTTTTGGTATCGTCCTTGATGTCAGGATCGTACACTTTCGGGCGAGTGGGACGACGGAAGGCAACGCCAAATTTTTTGGTGTAGGCGGCCACTGTGGCGACGAGGCCCCACAGGCTATGAACGCCGTTGGCGGTGTCATATGGGATTGCGCGTAGGATGGGAGTGAGAACTTCCATAATGCTGATGATGTCGTTGTCCATTGGTTTGGTGACGATGGGTGGATAGTTGGCCAGTGCGTCGGCCAACTGTTTGGTTACGTCCTCGGGAGTCATGTCGTCGAGAGGGGATGCCGGCGGGGGCGTTTTTACTTGATGTTCTTGAGATTAGCACGTATAAAGAAGAGCACCATTGTCGTGGTAATAGATACGTGCTAAGATTATGCGGCCATGGTGGCTGCGAGCTATGTTTAGTGTTGGTGGCTGAGAATGCGCGTGACGTGTCAGGACATGTGACGCACGATATGTTACCTAACGTAAGGTAGTGACTGAGCTACCTGAAGTGGGGTAACAATAGTTGTCTTTAAGCTGGAGACAGGAATGTAGGACTTCCCACGGCCATGCTGTGCATACTGGTTAAAGAGGAGGACGACAGGACCTCGTTGTGCGAGCACGACCGCTCTGCTTGGGACAAGTTTGAGTTTGGGAATCTCATGGTTGTCAATACCTTGGACGTCGTTGGTGCAACCGAATTTGTCATGGGAGATCAACCGCATGTCGTCACCCGCAATACCACCGTTAGCGCCCCTGTCGACTAGTGACTTGACGTTGTATCGGCGTTCAACAATGGAGACAAGGTAGATGCCATCAGCATTGTGGCGTGGGGTAGGAGCCGTAATGATGGCTTCATGTATGGGCTGTCACAATCCTGAGTGTCAGCCTACCTAGCGATTTCGTACATTGTTGGACAACACGACTACAAACCCAAAAACAACGAACCACCTAGTTATTTTGTTAGGCAGAGAATTGATGAGTTTGCGCTCAAAGACTACTCCAGTTGCACACCAAGAACGGAGTGAGAACACATTTCTACTTAGAAGTGAAGACAACGTCCAAATCACAAGGTCTTGACGATTTGGACGTTGTTCCATTATTGGTCTCATCTCTATTTCTCATTGTGTTACTGGTGTGCAAAGGTCGGCCATTATTTCAAAGCTGAATCACGCTTAATTGATGA
>JALLAU010000846.1:0-12366 GCA_036939495.1 Thalassiosira hispida
AGCCCGTCCTCGAACGCTCCACAGGCTGCCAACCCCACGTGTCAGCGTCTTTTGTACCCATCTCTCCAATGAGGTCATCAAGACATGCCAAGCCAGTGAAATCATTTGGATACCATAACATACATTCTGCTGGGCAGTTGTATCCTCCTCCCGTCGATCGGAGGTTGTCGCCTCCAACGAGCGACGTTGTCATGAAGATGAAGCCTCCGGGTCTTCCAAGTCCACTACCTCTGTCCACGACAGCTCTGTCTATGAGTGGTTACTCCTCCAGTCAATTTCACGCCGAGGGAGGAACGTCGATGCTACCGCTCGACAACGATCGCCAGACGCAATTTGGTATACATGAAGAGTGTTACGATGGTCCCAACCGTGCTTTTACTGACCACACTATGCCAGGTAGTCTTGTCGTAGGCACAACGGATGATGGTAACCAACGTGGTGCGTTTGCTACAGGACAGCCTACAAGAAAGGGGATTAAGACTGGGCCAATCAGAGTGTCAAAGAAATTGTCTGAAATTCAAGGCACCAAGTCACAAAAGCAAACGCGTTTAATCGCAATGAAGAAGACCAGTTCCAAGTCGCGAAAGCGCCCAAACGGAAAGACCAAGAGGTCTGCCTCTGCCGGGATTGCCTGCTTTCCGTCTAGATTGGATGTCCAAGCACAAGTAAAATCAGTGAAGAATATCAGTTCCAAGTTGCGAAAGCTCCCAAAGGGAAAGACCGAGAAGGCCGTTGCTGGGATTGTTCCTTCTGGATTGGATGTCCTCGGTGGCCGCGGTGGTAAGACGAACAACCATGCGGGAAATTTGCTGTTCAGGGATGAAGCAAGAAAGCTTAGGGGTATTTATCAAGATACCAGTAGTACCAAATCGGATAAATATTCACAGAGTGAGGTAAATATGATCAATCAGACATTGCGCATGCCACACTTACGATATGAATGCCTTCTTACCAACTCGTTTCATCATTTTATATCAAAAATAGGAGCTGGTAAAGACGGTGAAAGATTACGGAGGCAGGTTCTTGGCAAAAGGAGATGATGGGATGTGGTATGAAATGGATGCTGGACGTGCTAGGATGAAAGCTTCACAGGGTAAGTGAGGCACTTGAAATGCGCTTTGTACAACTTTAGTAGATAACATGGCAGAATATTTATTGTTCATTTTTATACATTCCTTTCCCAGCGCTTCGTGAGAATAAATGGGACTAAAATGAATGTAAAACACTCTGATATTGGGTAATGATAGTGTGACGCCTAAAACGAAACTATTCTCTCAATCTATTCTCTTGCGGGATGCTTTTCCAGCGATTTTCATCACCCAGCCTGCACCTTTTATGTTCCTAGTCTACTGGTTTTCACGAGTTCGTGAGCTGGGCAATAATTCCAAGACGAAGTAATGGCCAATGCCTAGCTGTGTTACACACCTTGTCCTCGATGTGATTGTTCTGTATTGTCTATTCCTCCTCGATTTCTCAACCTACGTAGTCCCTACTGCTTAATTGATAATTGAAATCCTTACATTACAAACAGTATCCCTACAGCTCTAGAACTAATATTTCCCATGCCCTAAATATTGTATCCAGTGTGAGCCCAAACATTATTCTAATCCCTATTCTAGCCCAGGTGTACATGAGATACCTTCTACTTTTTTTCACTACGCAAAACTTAAATCCAAAGGTCATGCTGCACCTGTATCTCCATAAATATGTCACCTCATATCATGGCAGTATTGTCCGAGGGGGTGGGCGGCAACGTCGGCGGCTCGAAGCTACACGAATCTGCCATGGAAACTCCCGTATACCCCCCAGCACCGCTGCCGCCGGCATTCAACCCGCCCGCGTAGTTTCGTGCCTCGCGCAATTGACGGAAACGCATGTAATTGAAATTCTCCCGACGTTTCTTGTACACCACGTACCCAGCACTGGCGAGTATCACGAGGATAACAGTGTTGCGGAAGAAGTGATGTTTCTTCTTTTCTGTATAGGATGATGAGTCGGGTTCTTCTGGTTCGGAACCACTGTAAGATGGGGAATAGTATGGCTTCTTCTCGTCGGACGCACCGTTGGCATTGTACGGTTTGTATTGTTTCTTTTCCTCGGTGGATGACGAGGGCGATGTGTAGCTAGGAGAGCTTGGCGAGGAAGGAGTGGTTGGCACTATCGGTGTCACTGCCGGAGTTGGCGGACTGGGACTTGAGCCAGAAGACTTCAAGCACCCACGCTCGTACATGGTATGAAAGTCCCACGCCGGCTTGGCAATCTCTCCCCCGCAATCCAACCTTCGAAAGGCAGGGAAAGGTCCCGCACCACCACACATGTTCTCGACATAATCGCACTGATCCTGACTGTCAAAATTGACAGTGTCGTACATTTGAATTAGATTCTTCTTGCACGGGGTGTAAAATTCCTCCCAGGCGGCACAATCAATCTGATCGAGGGACCTGCACGCGTCAACGGCCTCATAGAGCAACGTCTTGAAGTGAATGAAGCTACTGCACATGGGCGTCTCCTTGTTCACGTTGGCGGAACACTCGCAAAACGACTCAGCGTCGTGGTACAAGTGATGGGCGAGGGTACCAATCGCCTTGCTCACATTTTCCGGCAACGTTTCCCCCTTGGCATTCTTGGCAGAAAAAATCTCGCCGCTCTCTTTGTCTTCGTCCTCGTCCATGACTAGATTGTGCAATATCTTCATACAATCCAACGCGCTCTTGCCCCCGTGATTAGGTTCTTCGTCGAACGTGTGCGCACAATCCTCGAACAAATCGAGCATTCCAAAGTTATCGTTATCAAAGTCGGTTACCATGGCCATCATTTGATCGACGTTGGCACATTCCGCAAACTTGACCAACGAAGACGTGCCCTTCAAGGTGGCATCGGGACCGCAGACCGTGGTGCCCCCCGTGGCACTTCCAGCTGTGGCCGTACCGCCGCTGCCCGAGGCTGATGCAGGCTTGACGTTCCCCTCGTGAGTGGCAGCCGACGAACCGCTCATGCTAGCCGCCGCGGAACCACTGCTCTTGGCATCGCAATACGCCGGACGGTGTTCGGTACATGAACACATGGAACAATCAATGAGCACGTTGAAGTTCTCATTGGCAAAACAATAATCAGGAGCAGATTCCTGCATGCATTCCGAGCAACTTTCGTCTTGTGCACAGTTGCCGACTTGGATCAAGCACTTTTGTTCAATACAGGACTCCATATCCTTGTAACTTTTGTAATTGGGATCGTCGATTTTGGTATCGGGACGGGCGGAATCGCAAGTGTTGGGACAATCTTCAGTGACTCCGCCGAGGGGAACGGTACAATCGGTGGGAGAGCCACCAGCGGCGAGGACGGGTGCACCACCGGCGAGGGGACGCAATTCCCACGAGATTTCATTTCCCCATACGCCATTCTCGACAGTGACGTGGTAACACTTTGCTACATTCTTCGTGAGGCATAAATGAACCGTGCCCTGACTTCCGTACTTGAGTCCACCCTTGTAAACCTCCTTGTCAGTGGTGTGCTCTTTCAAAGTAAGGACAGTGTCATCCCAGCCATCCCCCCAAGAGTCGAATTGGACCAGCCTGTAGAGCGATTCGGACGAGGTGCAATCAGGCAATACGTCTTCCTCCTTAAACAACATATCATCGTCAAAAAACGAAAGCCCCTCCGCCTCGTCCATCCCATCCTCCTTGGCACAGAATTCCTTGTAGGCGCGCGCCAACGCCGGTTGACAATTGACACTACTGGGATCACGACAGGCAAATCCCTCCATACCGCACTCTCCATAATCATCCCCATCCCCGGCAGACGTCTGACCGCGATAATTGCATGTGTCCTCACAACAATCTCCTCCGTCGTAATTACAGACCTTGGAATTGTAACATCCCGGCATGTCTTCGTGACAAACACCATCACCCAAAAAGTGCTCGTGTATACCCGGCCATGTGCACTCCGTAAGCGTCGAGCAATCCATCGTCAATCCGCCAGTGGTGGCGTTCTCCTCGCCTCCAGCCTTATGCACCGCTGCTGCAGCGTCATCATCGTCATCCCAAACGACACACGCGTCAAACGCACCACAAAACGTATCCGTACTCTCGGTTCCGCCAGTTTTAACGTCCGAACAGTGTCCCCCCGCAATCAAGAACCCTAATACATCCAAACACGGAGTTTCTGGGACCACATTGGCCCAATCGATGCTGTTTTCCTGCAGAGATTGAAAACACCCACGGCATACGGGCGACAAGATGCATTTTAGGAAGGAGGCATCGCACGTCGTGGAGGACTCATCGAGCAGTCGTGTGGCTGCTTTAGTAAAACTGGCGGGTTCGGCAGTGTTCGTGGTTGTGGCTGCATCAAGATGCTCTTTTAGCCGCCGAGATAATTGTGGTTTTGCGATAGCGATAGCATCGGTATTTTTCACGGCAGAGGTAGGCGTGTTGGCGTGCTTGGTAGAGACATTGGAGGCTGCTACCGCTATAAATCCCAAGGCTTCGTTGGGTATCTTCATCTTCATGGTTGGCGTATGTTGGCGTCGTTGATCTTTCGTCTTGTTGTTCTGTCGATGATTGTTTTGGTTGCTTCTAGAAAATATTACATATCGTATCTGATTTTAAGATCGAAGTGAGGTTTAACGAGATTTGGGGGGGCACGTTGGTCATTCTCCTAAATATCTCGCACAAATCCAAAAGCCTTTCTGACAAATCTACGATGAATTTCACCTCGAAGAGAGGTCATCGGGTTAGCGCCCTTTAATCCAACACAATCTATGACAATACACCTGGAAATACCCAGCGATTCAAATACCCCGAACCGTCGCGGGATCGGATCTTGGTCTGATCTTGGTACGGTATCTTAGGCCCACGAAAAAGCAAATGGCATATGATACGTTTTGTCGAGTCATCGATCCTGCGCAGCATCTTCGATCTGCCCACGCCATTTCCGCCAACCAAAAAATAGAATCAAACACACAGAACATCTACAGATACAGAATACTCACAAGCACGTCGCCGCTACGCTGGACTACTTCCTAACCTGTATCGGCACCCCCACACCGCTCCACCTGTGTCCCCTACGAAGGCCTCTTCCTCTCTAACACCTATTCGAAAATATGAGTTTTGTAACAAAGATAGCCGACATCGCCCATAAAACCGTAGTTTCGACCTTCTTCGGCCTATTCTTGTACCAGGGCTACCAACTGGGAACACAAATGATGATCGGGACCGACGAGGCCAAAAAGAGGGAATATGTACACCCACAAGCGGGATTCATTCAAATGCTACGTGACAAGTATGATGAGGAATATGAAAAGTATTTCGATACGGGGCATAGGGATTGGTATGATAAGGATGATAATTCGCATTTGAATGGTATTCCGAGGCCACAGGATTATCAACCAGGTGGGAAGAGGAACTGATGAGTGCGGTATTTAAAATGTTAGGTGAAAGATTAAGATCGTGAAGATGCCCAACGTATTGCACTTAGACTAATAATCAAGACAGATGCAGTGGGGAGGAAATATTATGTTGGCGAATTACAATGCGGATTTCTCATCATTACAGCATGTTCTGGTGTATTATGCGGGCGTAATATTGCCAAATGCGACAATCACATTAGAGTAAAATAAGTTACACTTTCCTGTTTGATGTTGCAGAAGAGAAGGGGGAAATTGTATTTAGGATATTATGTGGGGGTGTGTTTGCTTTTATATTTGTGGGGAAGTTATCAAAAACCAGGTAGCAACGCAATAGATATTGAGATGACTGTGTAGATGGAGACTGAAGGTAAAATAATCACATTTACACACTCATGAGGTTCAAGTCATTGTGGTCAAACGACGAGCCACAACTCAGTGTTATCCTTTTTAACAGACAGGGGTAGGTTAACATTTCCCCGCCTAATCACAAAATGAAAAGAGTGTGGGCTTTTGTTCTTCGTTCATCCCTTAGAAATATATGGGGCATGACACCTAATTTCACTAGTCATGAGCAGAAGGTGGTTATCAATCACTTCAGTGAACACGGGGAGTGAAAATAGTACCATACTACCTGGACTTGTTCGCGTCCATTAAAGGCAGAGGAAAAACAGATAACATTTACCAAACCAATTCAACTAATGCGATTACTTATTAACCAAATTAGCGAGTTATCACCATCAATACAAAACTCTGTGTGGCCACTTTCAAGCTTAATGTTGACAGTGAGCTCGCTGCATCGGTAGGTGCCTCACAATATTGTCAAGCAATCATTGCCAGCTACATTTTTTTCCCCGTACATTATGTATACCCCTCGACTTTTTAATCGCAATCCCCTGATATCCCCCTTGTGTTGTATTATGCTTGGAATTTAGGAAAAGAGAGCATGGCTTGAGGCATTTGAATGCAGTTCATTCATCTATTGTCCAACCTCAGCCATATCTATATCTAAACTATTTCAAAGTCGCCCTGACTTCTTACTCGTCAGATGCCTTGTAGTCAAACAAGTGAGCGACAATGATGGTGGTGTCATCAATTACTTGTTCTTCTTGCATCCACCTCGCATTTGCCTCCTTCACAAGGCAATCCACGGCTTCCGCAGGACCAGGCGTAGGGAATAAGAGATCTATGGTCTCCTTATTATCAACAAATTCCCATAGACCATCAGTTGCGACAACGAGGACCCTGTCAGAAGAGGGATCCAACTCTTTCTCGGTGAATTCGGGGTCAGAAATCACACCGGCAGTATGTGCGACCGCATCTCCAAGAGATCTAAGGATTGGATTAGAATTTTGGACAAGAGGTGGTTAAAATGCATGATGATAACGACAAAAAAGAGCAAGTGAAGAGAAACATCATATTTACCTTGACATGGCAAGTCCAGGCACATCCATGTGTCCAAGCCAAACACGTGGGGGTCCATCGATCCCATCATCATACTCCACAGCAAAGACCCTTCCCCCCGAAGCAAGAATACGCTCTTTCTCCAGAGGAGTGTCAGGCTTATGGTCATGGGTGAATTCTTCCGCAATAAGCTTTCCGCCTTTCTCGAGTCCCAAAATGACACGAGAATCACCAATATTCACACCAGTCAGATGGTTCCCCCTGATGATAGCCATAGACAACGTCGTACCACTGAACTCAGTATCAATACGGAAGTTGCGGATCACCTGATGCTCCACCTTAGCTATAGCGTCGGTGGCAGCCTTCTTAATATCCGTAGTCCAGCAGGGGTGAGACATCATCTCCATGGCAAGCTGGTCACGGAACTGGGCAGAGACTCCATCACCATGCTCCCCGTGCCCATCCAAGACGCAGAGGATGAGCGTGTTCGTGGCCGGATCATCAGCCATGATGAGGGCATCCTGATTCTTTTTCCGTGGGTTGTAAGGCGCGTGACCCTTCTTTGACACACCAGAATATTCTGTCACTGCACACCTTAGATGAAGATGATGCTGAGATTTTCATGGGAACCATGGACAGATGAAAAATATGGTTAAGTCATAACATATTAAATGAATTGAAAAGTCACTTCAACTGCAATATTGATCCTTACATCTTCTGTCTGCTCTTTTTCAGGGCGTTTCAAACCAGCCATCCCCGCTGGCAAAACGCCACCATCGATCGTCTCACTGTCACCCTGCACGGTAAGACGACGACGGATCTTCGAGATAATCCCCCCCTGAAGAAATTAGCATAATATGAGAAATGATAGTAGATGTTAGAAAAGCTGTGTTCGTGTGATTGGGTTATATACAAAACATAAATTGGGAAAATAGAATACCAAAGAGGCAGTGACACGTTATGACCCGCAGGTCGTTCAGCACCAAGCAGGAGATCATTGGAAATAAAAAACAAGCTACTGCACAAAAATGATTTCAAATGGCATAGTCTCCGTATTGCAGCCTAACACTCTTCAAATATATAGAAACCATTGGCGTTCCCTAATAAGGATCAAATCATGACCCCGCCCCAACATCAGACCGCCCAAATAAAATCATTTGGCATCGGCTCCTTACTGCAGCCTTGAATCTCCAGGAAAAATGAAGAACCCATCGGTCGAGAAAAAATGAGGACGTCCGTATCAGCGAGGGGGTGCGGCAGACTCAACGCTCTGCGAAACAATGATCACTTCAGGGCCCCAGCCCAGTCATTCAGCGGGAGCTTGCTGGGGTAAAAGCACTGCAGAGCCAACTAACGAAAATGTCATATTCTCCGCATTGCAGAAAGAAATCGCATTATCTAAGGTAAATCCCGACGCTTCGCAAAAAAAAGAGCGTCGGTTTCGGCGGCGAAGGAAGGAGGGGGGGGGGGGTAGACAAAAGATAAAGGCGTCACTGGGCTTGCCACTTGCCACCGCCGTAGTGCGCGTAGGCCGTCGTACCTTTTTCTTATCTTTTGATGGCGCCTCCGAGGATCCATTGTTTCCCCCCTCGAAGTTACTGGAGTGCACTACGGAGTGTGGTTTAGTTTCGCTCATCTTATTGAAGTATCAAAAGACCTGGCGTATGAATATGAAGAGGGTGGGGAGAGGAAGCGGACGGAGCAACTTCTTGGTGTATGATGCCAAATAACCTGTGAAGCCAACAAGAAAATGAAAATGAAAATGCCAAAAAGGCGCCAGCGGGCGGGCGCACGTGGTCTTTTGTCCTGGTCTTTTTGGCTCACGGTTGGCTGGTGATTCTTTTGTCCGCGAAATATCCAGCGCCAGCATGAATTTATCAAGTGTCATCAACCGGGTTTTTAAATATCACTTTTGATACTACGTGAAATACATAGAAAAATTCAAATAATGTCCCACTTACAAAGAAGATATTCCCAGTTGATACACCCTGAGCCTTACGAACGATCGGCCCGGGAGACACTTCTCTATTTTAGCAAATTTGATACACTTCCAGACTTATCACTATGACTAAATAATTAAATACGCGACAATTATGTTGGCAAGATGCGGTTGGCGTCTGACCTCCTCCTTATTTTGGCTAAGGTAGACCGTTTTCGCATAGGGGGGGCGAAGATAGACCTTTTTCGCAGAGGGGCGGGGGGATAACAACGTCAGAGATAGGGATAATTCCTTTGCTACACGTGTCAGTCACGGATTGCAGTCCAATCCCAGTCACGTGCAAAAGATCCATCGACTTCGAGCCATCAACATCTCAATCACACTGCATCAACAATCAACAACGACCGCAAGAAGTCGAAAAGCATCCAAGCATCCACTTCTTTCTTTTTGTCTCGATCTCAAGCCTTCTCTCTTGCCCTCCCAGTTGATAGCTTCAGTATCATTCCATTGGTGGCCAAAAACAAAGGTCTTGTAATATGAAATACACATCTGTTCTGGCATGTGCGGCAGCCCTTCACATGGGCTCTGCCTTCGCCCCATCATCTCAAAAATCTTGTTCCCGATCACAAAGGACTTCCGCGAAGATGGTCACTCCAGGAATGGTAGACTTGCACAATTTACATCACCTATCCACGATGGTAACGCCCAATCATGATCTCTTGGCGCAAACCTCTAGTTGGATCGCTGATTCTGCTGCAGTCGCTGCCGATGCCGTTGATGCTGCCACAGATGCCGAAGATATTAGTTACTGGGAACAATACATCCAGTTTTACAAAAGAGGGTTGGCATTCGTTCACGATAATATTGTCGACGAACCGCTACGAAAGATTGGATTCACCCAAACTTGGGGAGTTTCCATCTTTTTATTCACGGCAGGCGTCCGATCGCTGCTCATCCCATTCTCCATCTCTCAGAACAAATCGACCGAGAGAATGAAAGCCCTTAAGCCGTACCAAAAGAAAATCAAGGAGAAGTACTCCAATAAGGATATGCAAAATCGTGCCATTTCGAAACTCTATGAGGATGCGGAGCAAAATCCACTGGCGGGTTGTGTCACGTCGTTCGCACAGATTCCAATCTTTCTAGGATTGTACCGTTCAGTTACCCGTCTTGCCGCGGAGGGCAGGTTAGACGAACCATTCTTGTGGATCCCTTCCTTGCAGGGCCCTGTGTCTGCCGAAAATAACTATCGTGGTATGGAGTGGTTGACGGAGGGTTGGGTGGATGGAGTCCCAGCCCATGGCTGGGAGAATACATTGCCGTTCCTTGTCATGCCCGTCATTCTTGTTCTCGGACAGGCCTTCACCATGAACGTCCTTCAGCCGCCAGAAGATGAAAGTCAAACCGAAGAAGAGAAGGAACAGATGGCAAGCACCAAAACTATATTGAAATTCCTCCCCCTAATGATTGGCTTCTTTTCATTGCAAGTTCCTGCCGGGTTGACCATCTATTGGTTCACATCTAACCTGATCACTGTGTCACAAAGTTTGATCATTCGTGGATATTACGCCGCGAACCCTCCAGAGATCACCCTTCCGGACTATTGGGATGCCTTGGACAAGGGCGAGGAGATGACGGCGGATGAGAAGAGAGAGGCAGCCATGGCAGGTCTTTCGACTGGACCTACCTTTGATCAGCTCTTGGATGAGGCCAAATTCCACTACGTAGTCAAGAGAGATCCACTTCGGGCGGATAGCGAGGCTTGGTCTCGACTTCAAAGTGCCGGGAGCAAAAGTATCCCAGAAGAGATGAAATCTTGGGTGGATGTGGGTGTTGCCAAGGATGGAGAGGAAACAGCTCCTGTGGCGGAGCAGAATGTTGTAGCATAAAAGTTTTTTATTTAGGGGTAATATTCACTGTTATCAAGTTCATGCCTTAGAGATTATCTTGAATCCAATTTGATATTTGTCAAGTTTTTATCTCTGTACGAACATGCCCCATGGCTATCAGCAATGGTTTGATTCAATGATGCAGTTGTATTAGAGTAAGTTCTCCACCAACTCCTCACAAAGTTGCCATACATTCTCCTGTGATTCCTCATTATTCACATACTTCGAGTTTCATTGGTGGCCACGCCCAGATAAAGTTATGTTAGGGCACCCTCCGATGCTGTCCATAAGAGCTGTTTCTCTAGCCACAGTAACATGTTCTTGATGAATCGGGGCACGGTTGGTTGGTTGGGCTTACCCATGGTCGCTAGTGAACTCAAATGTTTGACAAAGAAATTGGGTGTCTGCACTGCACCTGGATCACCTGGATGGGCCGAGTTGACGTAGATGGTGGATTTATCCCCAAGCCACCTGCGCGAGTTTGCTCCGGCCATACAATAAAAGTTTGGCCAAAGGGGTGTGCCTTCATTAAGCTTGTCAATCTGTGGCACATGTAGCAACCGCTATGCCTGCCTTCACTGTCCAAAATGAAGGTTGCTTTCACCCTGTTCCTTCTGTTATATATACTCCTCCACCATGCCCCTTGCCACCTGCCATTTACACACTGCCACCAGAGCAGCAGCAGCAACTGCCACCCTCATCCGGCAGCGCAAGAGGACTCCAGATCTATGGCAATGCACCTGCTCCCTGTCGGCAAGGAACACTCTTCATTCGATCACACTTGCCTCTGACAGGATTCATACCAAACCCGGCAATGCAAAACTTGTTATTTCCTCTCCAAACTCAACCATTCTTACCCTTCCAGAGGAAGCCAGGAAATATCCAACAACCAAGCACTGTTCCGATGCACACACATATATTGCAGCAGCTAAAGTAAAATCCAATCGCACAAGATTAATCACAGTTGATTCAATCCAAGCTGTAGCAATTGCAAACAAAGCTAGACACCAAGCGCAACTGCAACTCTTGGTAAATGCTCGCAGCTGCTATTGGACATCAAGGTCCGGCGAACTTCCAGTCTTTATCGTTACTTGGTGCTTCACAGCTAGCAATGAATCCAAGCTGAGTTCTACTGGATCAATAGCTAATCTCCTATATGAGTTAAGTCCGGTTGATGTCAGGCTAAAATCCCCAGGTGAATTTCTTTGTTTACCATTATTTATTGAACATCTCGTGGATGCCTCTGAATCTCACTCATGCCAAGATTCCAGCTTGATTTTGGGCCTCGTCTATCAACGGTCACCTACAAGATATGGGCATGGAGGCTGCATTCAAACCATGCACGTTCAATTTGATTTCTGGGATTGTGCATATCATTATTCGATCTCGAAAGCAACAGAAGGATGGATCTGGTGGTAACTAAATAATCATACATGTTGTAAATATCAATATACACATACATCTAGGCATAAACATATTATAGGAGAGCTTATTTGAATAAAAAAACTAGGTGAATCTTTCTCTTGTCTTTTTCAAGATCTATTCAAATATACAAATCATAATACCGAAAAGGCAAAAAAATCATAACTACCTACTGAACTTCACCAACCTTCGATCTACCGGAGGAGGATACAACTGCCCAGCAGAATGTATGTTATGGTATCCAAATGAGATGGGCACAAAAGACGCTGACACGTGGGGTTGGCAGCCTGTGGAGCGTTCGAGGACGGGCT
>JALLAU010000847.1:0-12375 GCA_036939495.1 Thalassiosira hispida
TGGACGAATACATTCCAGCACACTATCAGCTTCAAATTTAATTTGGAGCTGGAAGAGTGCTGGAATGTATTCGTCCAAATCAATCTATTGAAGGACTTTTATATTTCCGCTTGCTCCTAGATACTAGATGAAAAACAAATCCGTGCGTGGCATGGTGCGTGGTATGGTGGTGTTATGTCTTTTGTATTATTTACTTATCAAGCTAAGACATATCTAGTCATATCAATTGATTCTACTTCAAGTTGTTGAAGGTAATGTAACGATGACTAATAGATAGCACACCACCACGTCAATATGTTCCAATGTCGTTCAGATGTCTATCTTTTACTTACCTATTTATCCAAAAAAGACTAGGGTCATATCGTCCTACTTCATCAAGTTGGTGAACATGGATCAACCAAGAACAAGGATGAGAGTAGATAGACCTGTTTTTTTTGCGCTATGTAACATAATATTGCGAACAACGCATACAAGAACACGAAAGCAAAAGGCAAGGATCTAGGACACGAAGTCCTGTTACCGGTGACATGTCTAATCCTACATGGCTGGATGTTCTGTATTGCATGTCTTCCTGCTTCCTGCACACGACTCCTGCTACGTAGCCGACAGCCAATGAACCAACTCAGATCAGGACTCAGCCACCATACCAGGGTCGACTCAGTCAACTCCAACTATCGCTACATAATAGATAGAATACCGTGTGCAAGACACACACATCAAACACAGAAGCGATAGAGGATCTAAACCACCGCACCCGAGCGGAGTATCGTAGCCAAGAAGCGCAGCGCAAAAAGCTCACATGAGTTCTCACATTTTTTCTAAACCTTCCCAAGAGCAACTCATCTTCAATAAACCCCGCGATAGCCGGATACAGTCATACATCTCAAGGCGCTTCTCATTGCATAGCACCCACCAATTTCTTCTGACTGCTGTCATAAACTCACATCATTCAACAAAGAGAACTCATATCCCACTACTTGATTGATAATGTCCCCTGTCGATATGATTCCATACCAACACCAAGACCCCGCCGTCATTCCAGTGCACCACACAGCGTTTCCAACTGTTAAGCAAACCAGGGAGGCGAGAAGAGTGTCATTCAAGCCAACAGTAACAGTCCAGCCAGTAGAACAGCTGGTGACAACACAAGAAGACAAATCAAGACTGCACTACAGCAAGGATGAAATGGATGCATTTTCACTTGAAGTTAAGGCCATCCGTACATTATCCAAAGACCTTCCAGCTGCATCTTCTCCTTGCAGCGCACATGCCACGAGAAAAGACTGTGTGCTCAGACTAGACGCCGATCCCGCTCTTCGTGGACTCGAACTCTACTTGTGCCCAATCAGAGTAAGGAACAAGGTCTTGGCCTCGAATGCGCTAATCAAGTACCACAGAAACTTGAAGACTGACTTCACCAAGACAGATGGTGAAAAGCTCATCTGCCTGGCAACGGCAAGCGCAAAATTGGGCCAATGGTCGAAACAGGTCGCAATGGAGACTGCACGACTTGACTCTTTGCGAGCATTCGACAGAGAAGACTATTTGATCCCTATCAATGAACCAGTTGATATTTCGCCTTTCCCAGTAAAAGTTACCAAGCGAAGTAGAAGAGTTACATGTGATGAAGATAGCCAGCCAACCAAGCGAAGAAGGTCAAGAAGTATTGAATATACTCATGTACATCGTCTTACAGATCAGAAATAATATAGATGCAAATAGGCTAAACTTATTTTTTTAGAAAACTTCTTCATTAACATGGTACTGCACTTTTGGCGTTGTTCAAATTTCCTTCTTGAGACTAATAGACTGATATAAAAGACGCGCATACCTCTAGGCTCAGACTTTATTTTTGGAGTGATATTTGTACAAATTTATCTCCCCTTCAGTCAAGATTTTACTTCTGAACCAGACATTTTGCCTGGACTGTACTATCTGTTGAGACAATGTTACAGCATAGCTTGGTACCTTAATTCCTCTCATCTATAATAATATCTAAATCGGACGAAACACTACAAAATCACATCACCTATCTGCAGTCCTAATTCATATGCTCCTTCTCCCAAAGTTCATAAGCCGCCTTCGTCTCTCGCGGAGTACCAACAAATGCATTCTCGCCAACACTCGTCAAAGTCTTCGGCAGCTTGGTGATAGACATAGACGAACAGCGCTGAAAGGCACGAGTACCAATACTCTCCAATCCATACGGTAGCTTCACCGCCGCCAATGAAGAACAGTTGAAGAATGCCCATTCTCCAATGCTGCGAAGGCGGGAAGAGCGCGGCTCAGTGATGGATGACGGAGCAGATGCAGAACGCCGGAATGCTTGCTTCTCTTCCTTCTTCTCATCACGCTTCTGATTCCACATCTTGCGCCTATGAGACTTGGGTGCTTTGGTAAGAAAGGTAACATTCTTCAATTTGCTGCATTTGCGAAAGGCACCATTGCCAATAGCCTCAACAGACGATGGAATGGTGATGGACTCCAGCACATTGCATCCTTGAAATGCCCCCTCTTCAATGCTTTTGACAGAAGGATCAACAAGCACACGCTTGACAGCTTTGGGAACAACACCTTTCGTTTCTTTACCACCAGATACCTGCATAGCATACCCGCCTTTGTATACGTAGTCAAAGTTGTCCAACGAAGGCAGGTCTTCAGATTCAGATGATGCGTCAGAATAGTCAGAATCTGAGTCCTCGTCATCGTGGGAATCATCATCATCATCCGAGCATGGATGCGATGATGTATGTAGTGAGGAAATCTCACTAGAAATGGAGGTAAAGCTTTGCATAGTTGGCTTCGTATTGGCAGAGCCATCAGCGTGTTGTTGCTCTTCGGCATAATTCACTTCCGCTTGATGATCAGTCGACTCGGGTTTGAACCCAGGAGGAGTCAATGTTGTAGTAGCTTTGGCAGTCAATGAAGTGGTGGGATAAGGTTCCGCCATCGCATTCAAAGATGCCAAATCACCCTTATCGTCGTCTTCATCATCAGAGGAAAGAGCAGCTTTGATGAATGCATCCGAAATCCAATGAGGATTCATATTGTCATCCTCTTCTTCCTGCCACGGATGCTCCTTCACTCCCCCACGTGACTCCAAGATGGGAGATGCTGCACCAGGCGCGGTTGTCACAATCTTGACTCGCTTCTCAATCGTTCCATTAGTTTTGGTAGGCCCGATGGGGGATTTCGAATATTTCATTTCCGCACCCGTCGTCTGAGCACGATGCGTTTCTTCAAACCCCATGCGTGCAGCATCCCACTTCAGCGACGATAGCCTTTCCATGGCTGCAGTCAGCTCTTTGAATGCCACAGCTAGTTCAGAGCCATTCTTACCGCCAAAGCTATTGTTGCCATCATCGTTGTCAATGACCAGAGACTTTGCGTCGTCAGCAGTGCTTATCAATGCCTGACGAACTTCCTCCACATGCTGCACTGCGAACACACTGAATTGCTGTGCCTTGTCAAGCAAAGATCTGCCGAGAGACAAATTATTGACTCCCCCCACTACTGCCCCTGCCCCTGCACTATTACTCATTATTTTTGAATCTGTCCCCACTGCGGTTGGAGACGTATTGCCAGTTCGTGAATAAAGAGGAGATCTAATCATCTTTTTGGATAGTACGGAATTATCCCCCCGGGGACAAGCGATAAAATTTTGTTTCACGATGTTGGAATAATAAGAGTATAGCGAATTCTGTTGCAACTAGCTGTTGAAGTGATAGCAACTTTTGAATATTCACTGGAAACAAAAAGTGCCCCCCTCCCTGAAGATGAAGATTGTCTGGCTGTGTTTGTCTCTGTCTGTCTAAATCCCAAATGATATTTATTAGATCCCTGCAAATGATGATAATATGTTCACTCCCTGCCTGAAGGCAATAAATGCATTCCCCCCAAGGGAGAATAGGTTGTCAATGGATTATTGTCCGATTCTTCTTCTTCTATTCTTGAAAAATAATAATATGATGACAAAGCAGGCAGTTGATCTAAGCTTGCCGTTGTTGGGGCCCGAAATTATTGGGTAATTGTACCTCAACAATATTTCCCTTCACTAAAAAAAATAACTGGTTCTCTCCAATAACTTTCACCTCTCATTCATGCAACAACTTCTGTGAGTTTTCTGGCAGTGTTCGTGTAATTCAATGGGTTCTGCGGGGGCGAGACGTAGGTATGAAGAATACACTACCCAACGATAATCCTTGGAATAATATGGTCGGGGACACGTATAGATGATTGTCGCAACCACGGCGCGGATGTGTATGATAGGCAGTTGAGCCTACCTTTATTTTTTCTCAAAGTATGATTCAAGCCAAAGCGTAAATTGAATCGACGCGGCGCAGAGGGCAGCGCGCGGGGCAGAAATAACGTCAAAGGCACTAATAGACTATCAATCAACCGACAACGACGCCACGCAATGGCAATGGTATTGGTATAGCTGATCCACAACCAAACCAAACAAACTCAAAACGAATGACGTTTGAATTTTTTTTCAATGCGATTTTTCGCGCCGAGCTAATTTTGGACGGGTGAAATTGTTGTCTAACAGAATCTCCCGTGCCGTTTGGCCCGCCCGCGTTACATAATATTCGTTCGGGTTCGAGGGAGGAGATAGACTCAATCAAAGAGAAAAGGGGAGAGTAACAATGCCACGTCACAAATACATGGGTCGTTCCAAATCGGTATCGTATCAACGGCATCGTGTCTAGAAGTATGACATCTAACGAAAAGAACTAGGTGCACCGTCTCATTTCTGTCCGAACACAGATCTATCACACTCTTTATGCTTCCAACCACTCCAAAGACACACTATTTTAGCCAAATGACTCATGAAAAGAAGCTGATAGAAGATGACCATGAAGAACTCTGTTCTGGAACGGAAGTCATCAGTCCCATTAATCCCTTGTCGCTTGGGTCCCACTTTTCTTGCGCGCGCTTGTGGTGTGATCACACTTTCACAACAACAACAACACAACAACTACAACAGCACCGAAACAAACACCATCGACAGCTCGCCCCCCCAACACGCGTCGACAAATAATTGGCATCGCGTCGGGGGGGCTGCTGCGCTGTCCGCCATGTGGGACCGTGTCATGCTACATGTGTCCAAAATGGTATACGTTAGCTCAGCATCCCATCCTCATCGAAGCCCACATCAAATAATCATCTCACAATTTACAATTTGTCCTCCGGTCTGATGCTGATGCAATAACTGGCCTGCTCTTCTTTCCAACCAACCCGTTATCTACCTTCATCTTTCAATAAGATCCTCAAGCCCTACGCTATAATATTATCAAAATCTAGTAGAATATGAAGTCTCAAATCGCATACATCGCCATCCTCGTGCTCATCAGCAACATGGCACCATCCTCGGCCAACCTCTTCAACGAAGACGCCGAAGATCTCCGCGGCCTACGTGGACGCAATCGCAAGAATGCAGGAGAAGGCGCCGGCACGAAGCGCAATGACGAGTTGGCCAAGAAGACGTTGAAGCAACAGCAGCAGAGAAGGAAACCGAATCAGGATCGTGTCAAACCTACCCAGAAGAAGCTTGACAAGAAGAATAAGAAGGATATTATCAATAACAAGCCCGCTCGACCAAGCATGGGGGAGGGCAACAAGCCAGCTCGTGAACAGGGCAAGAAGAAGCCCGGTAAGAATAATCCAGGGAAGAAGGACAAGCCATCCAGACCATTACAGCAACAGGGAGGAGATAAGAACAAGCCAGGGAAGAAGAATGACAAGGGCAAGAAGCCGCCTCGTCAACAGGGAGGCAACAAGAACAAGCCCAACAAGAAGAATCCAGGTAAGAATAATAAGCCGACCAAGAAGAGGAAGAATCCCTACCGTCCCCAGGATCCCCGCAGCAGCAAGATGCGCCCCCAAAGTTCCAAGTACATCGATCCCCGTATCATCAATGGATCTGTAGTCACTCCTCACAGCTATCCTTTCGCCGTTTCCCTACAAGATGGTGGTCACTTCTGCGGTGGATCATTAATCACCCGCAATGTAGTTTTGACCGCGGCACATTGTCAGGGTGATCCCTTTGATGTAGCTTTAGGCCAACATTCCTTGAAGGCTGGGGGAGGAGAGACAATTGGTATCAAGAAACAGGTACCTCATCCGGACTACGATGAGTGGACGACTGATCATGACTTCATGTTGGTTATCCTATCAAGTGCTGCTACGTTGAATAGCAATGTTGGTTTGGTCAAGTTGAATGATAACAACTCGAAACCTAATGAAAATGGGGGACAGGTGACTGCCATGGGATGGGGCCTAACCTCCGAGGGGGGCCAAAATCTCTCGGATCTATTGATGGAGGTCAACGTCAATGTTATGACTAATAATGCCTGTGATTCCAGTTCGGATGGTCAGGATAGTTATGGTGGTCAGATTACACAGAGTATGCTTTGTGCTAGTGGGAATAATAAAGACTCGTGCCAGGGTGATAGTGGCGGACCATTGGTGGAGGGTGGCGATACGCTCGTCGGTGTAGTGTCCTGGGGTATCGGATGTGCCTCGCCATCCTTTCCGGGAGTGTATGCCCGTGTTTCTCGGGCGTTTGGTTGGATTGCGACCGAAGTTTGCAAGGAGAATCAGGAGTATGCAGAGGAAGCCGGGTTTGATTGTTCCAACACCTCCGGAGGAGGAGGAGGCGGTGGAGGTCAGGCGATAAGCGCGTCCAGTCCGAGTACCCCCATTGGCAATTTGCAGCCGGCGCCGAGTCCAAAACCTCCAAAGCCAAAACCACCGAGTCCAAAACCTCCAAAACCGACCGGAGGAGGCAACGGCAACAACCAGCCCAGTTGGCAATTTGATGACGACTTCACTTATTGGGATGAGTATGATGGCGACTTTGCTTTCACCACAAGTAATAATAATCCGCCGGCGCCGAATCCGAGTCATTTCGATTACGATGATGATTGGCAACCTCAAGGAGGAGGCGGTAATAATTGGGATGATAACGGCTGGGATGATAACGGCAAGTGGGATGATAACGGGAAGTGGGATGATAACGGCATCTTTTCGAAACCCAGCAATAATAACAATGACAAGTGGGACTTTTCCAGTTATTCGACGAACAACAACTACGGGTACGAAGACGACTACTCGTATGATGATAACGGTTGGGATGATAAGTGGGATGATAAGTGGGATGACTATTTTTATTAGGGACATGTTGTGATTAAGTCATACGAGTGTAAAACCAATCTAGTGATCATTCTCTATAATATGTTCTCTAGAGTAGCATGTTGAATGTCGTCAAACACCTCACTCCATCTGGGGGCAGTTCAAAGTTTGGCATCCCTGACGCTGCGTTATACGCATGTGCCTGTCCTTTTCATGGCACCATTCTCAAAGTCCTTTAGCACTTTGTCTCTCTTGCTCGCCTTGCCTTGCCACTCCTCGTCATCCTCCTAACTTCTCTTCGAGTTCTCCCGGACCCGGAGATGATTCTGCTCAAACAAATTGACCGCTTTCCCTGTTTTTCAATTTCAGTATTTGTCTCAAGCTGTTTCTCTCAGTTTGCGACGTTCAACTTGTCGTTCCTCGCCTGCCTTATCTTGGAGTGGCAGGATTGACCATACTGGATACTGGCCTAGATTGTCAAGCTTTGGTCCCAGCCCATTCCATTCAGATTATGATATCGTACCTCGTCGACGGCGCCTTGCCCTTTTTCAACACACATGTCCAGCAAGACAGTGACGTTGTCGACGCCTGATAGCTCTTTCGTCACCTTGCCAAAGCGCCTCTTTTCGTCATAATAATATGCAGAGTACTGAGATGCTGGCAATATCAGGCATGTATCAATTGGAAGGTTTAAAGTTTTCTTGTACTTAGTGGTAGTGATTTACATTGGTCCAAGTTCAACTTTCGGATGGCAATCAAAGCAATAATTGAGCCAACAAGAGCACGCAAGAGGAATTAACCATAATTATTCGAGCAGTGTCATCTTTCATCATCGATCTAATTTCCAAATACAATTGGTTGGACTTCGAAACTTGGGCACCATGTTGGAAATGCTCTATGCTCCGACGTCTAGCAAGTCTGGAAGGTGAAGTGAAAAAGTTATGTAGTAAATCGAACTGTAACAAATAATTTTCTGTTTGTTCTCTTCTAGAAATTATGAGCGTTTGCTCCTCTGGCTATTTTCTACACACATATCATGACTACTATCTTCGAAACTTTATCTCTGCTTAGTCTCTTCGTTTCTGCTCCCAGTTTTTGTCAACTGCCTATCTACGATACAAAACTTCGCTAAGATCTTCCCCATCTTTGACAACACTAATCTCCTCCCTTGCCTTGGAGATTCATTAATCACTTTATCACTTCAAGGATACGCCACAGCAGCGATCTTTGCCTCGCGGTCAATGCTTTCCTGTTCTGTCAACCCAGGCACTGCTGGAACAGCATTCCCTGTCACAGGGTCAACGTACATGCTGGTTTTACCCACACCTTCAAATGTAACGCTGATTTCTTGAACCGGTTTGGGATCGGGATTGCTGGTAGGAGAACCGTGGGTCGGGATTGTTGTTGGTTCGACTGGTGCTCTTGCCTACTACGGTGCTGCCTTGGGCTTGGAAAAACTCCGTATCGATGACCCTGTGGGTGCAGCTCCTGTCCACCTTGGAGCTGGTGCTTGGGGCATGTTCATGGTGGCATTCTTTGTCAATGGAGCGCACTTGGACGACGCAACGCCTGACCGGACGGGTATTTTCTATGGAGGAAATGGCAAGCTGCTGGCTTGGCAGCTTGCTGCAATCTGCGTTGATTTTGCTTGGCCTTTTGCAACGTGCAGCCTTATGTTCTGGACTTTGAATCGTTTTGGTCTATTCCGCGTTTCAGAAGAGGCGGAGCTCATGGGCATGGACTATCATCATCATGGCGGATCAGCATATTCAGCTTCTATTTCTGGCACCCTAGCAAATGCTGCCGCACAAGTCAACATTGAGGAGGAAGGCGAATCTGCATCCGCGCAGGAGGGTGATGCTCAAGTGACCGAGGTTCAGGAAGGCCAACGCAATGAAGAAAGAAAATCTCGGATGCGCCGGCGCCATCAATCAGTGCGATCCAGCCTAGGGTCAACGCCTCTTGGTATTTTTTAGTAGGTGTGTATCCATCATTTTATTGGTTTTGTAGACATCTGTGTGTATCCAGTATTTTATAAGTTTAGGATTTACTCTCATCAAGATAGATCTTCCTGATCAAATTGTGATGGTAGCTTCAATCAACAAGACTTTAAACTAAACATTGGAGACATCTTCTGTGTGTATCCAGTATTTATTGGTTTTGTAGACATCTGTGTGTATCCAGTATTTTATTAGTTTAGGATTTACTCTCATCAAGATGGATCTTCCTGATCAAATTGTGATGGTACCTTCGTTCAACAATAAGCAATTCAAGTTCACAATTGTAACTGAAGATGGTTCACCCAACAACGTTGATGACTCTGACAAAATTTTATCTGCGGCTTCACCCGAAATAGGCTGTTTCAGCGTGTCGCGAGCTTCAGGAAACATGCTAGACAATATCATTCTGGCCTTGCGCCCCAATCCCGTTCCATCACATGTCCTTTTCACCTCTCTTGCCACCCATCGCAAAAGCCGCTGAATAAGTAGATGGAAAAACTCCGAATTACTTAATGCGGCCCAGAGAGCAGGAGCAAAGCTGTACTTGGCGACACATTCCAATATTAGGAGTGGGCCCTCCTTCATGGTGCGAATGTACGGTGCATCATCTTGATCAGGCGTTAGTTGACTTGGAGGGGTGTTGCTAAAGCCACGCCGTCCCATGTATATTTCTCCACTATTATCCTCTTCGATGATTTCACCCGTCCAATGCATAGTTTGAATTAACACATCAATGTACATCTCGTTCCCTTCTAGTAGGGCAAATACCACAGCTTCCGTCCCCGGCTCTTCGGCCTCTCTGCAAAGATTTCCAAGCCCGAGAACACCGCCCATCTGCTCCATCTGGATACAATTAAAGCACATGAAGTTTGATTGCCCCATTCTTTGGAATGCCATACTTCCATATCCAGAGTAGATTATTTCTGATGGGCTGAAATCTTCCTTGTGATACACCAGCAACTCGCATAGCTTTTGAGGCATGTTTTCCATGTCATTGATATTAGCAAACCCACGATGAGGTCCTGTCGGCAATGAAAGGCGGCGCAGTGTCGTCAAATTGGCTTCCTTCAGCGCCTTCGTTGCATCACCCTCTTCAAATTCCACACGAACTTCCCACCGCGCTTGCTCGGGACGATACCGAATGGGAAGGGTACGGCTTCCATTCATCCTTTTACCCGCGGCCGATTCGAGAGAATGAATCATGGCGATTGTACCTTCTTGAATGGGCGTGGGACCATGTGGATTATTAAACCCAGCAATCCTTTGCGCCATACCGCTGACAAAGTCGGCTTCTTCTTCATCCGATGATCCACAGTTCTCGTAATATTTTAGAGCGGACGCCATTTCTTTAACGACACTGGCGAGTTGTTCTGAGGAAGCAACGTCCACGCCGACGCCGCCTTGACCACCCTCCTTCTCCTGTAACTCTTGTAGTTTTTCCATCATTGCAGACAATCTGTTGTCCCCCATAATCTCCTCGCCGGATCGTCGAAGAATGCTCTGGGTGTCTTCCGCGATGTCAGCGAGAGACTCACGAGCATGAGAATCGGATTCTGCCGCCATGGCAATGAGTAATTATTGTTGTGCGAGATCAGAGGGTTGTTTTAGATATATTGATGGTTATATCTACTTGTGCTTGTGCAGATAGATTGCAAAAAGTGAAAAGTGGCACCATAGCTTCTCTACCTACACGTGGAACCTTACTGAGGATCATACGCAAGACATCCTCTCACAGCATCTAGATATCATGTCATCTTGAGGATTTGGCACGAAAGAGGCAACAGCCGAAGATGATGTGATCACACAGACAGCATCGATGTCGTCGTTCACTTCCTTGGTGAGATGTGTCTGCGCTTCATCAATAACCACAGCATCAACACCCGCCTTCGCAATTAATTCATGATTCTTGTTGGGCATGGAGCAAACCAGCATCCCCCCCTGCTATTCAAATAGGAGTCTTCGTTTATTACATATGACTCTTCACATGGGTCCCAAGATTCAGCATCGGGGGATAAAAACACAGCTTCATACTAGCCTGGATCCTCCATCTCATTCTTATTCAGAGCTCTTGTTGGAAAGTAAGAGAATTGAGTCTAGGAGAGATTGAACACGTGTGCGTTCGTTGGGGGGCTGCTCAGTCTCATGCAGAGCAGCTGTCTCTATGCTTACATAAGCCTCACGACACTGGTCAATGTGACTTTTCAGAGTCATACTTGTCATACCGTTCCACTTGGCAGTATTCACATACGTCTTGGCTTCAGCCAGAGTCTGCAGCCACTTGTCTCTGAAGGCATGCTGAGAGGTGAACGCTCTAATTGCGCGGGCTTGGTCGTGGATGCTTCGTACCGAGAACTTAAATAATACGCTGCGTTGTCCTCGCGATAAAGAGCATGGTTGTGGGAGAGGCGACTCGCCAACTCACCACACTTACAGAACCTGCTTCTTCAGAGTGAGGTTGGCCCGGTAATAGCACAGGGTCATTTTTTCCCTAGCTGGACCACCTCTGGAGAGGTTGGCTACGCAGGAACTCTAGCATCGAAAATATTTGACACGACTCATACCGTTATATCTCAGTTATTTGCTCTCTCTTTTTTCTTCGAACCATCCGCATCTCCCGTCAGCGAATCCCGATCCCAATCACAGATTTCTTGACCACGAAAAGAAACACAACCATGGCGGTCAATGTTGGGTAGCCGTCACGGCGTCCGCATTGGTCAATATAAGACCCCCAGTGGCAAATGAGATCATGGCTGATAGCCGAAGACCTCATCAATACGATGGTGGTGCGTGATCAAGATGGAACGAGGGGGGGGGGGGCTATCAAAAGTGTGTGCGGGTCCGCGGCACATGTTCGCCATCTTTAGCATGACCTTGCCATAAATTATTAGACATAGACAACATTAAACTAAACATTATTGCATAAGAAACTAGCTTATTATTCTATATTATCATTAGAATATAATTGTTTACTCTCGTGCCTAGTGCTCTTCTTTTATTGCAGCCGTGGCGAGCCGCAAAAAGAGAGCAACAAAAACGGATTCAACCTCATCGACATTCTTCGATGGTACGGACTACATTCGGGGGAAATGTAAGCCTAGAATGGCCACAATATTTTTTTCTGAGGCGGTAATGGTAGTAATAAACATTATTTTATCATCAGATAAGCTTTTAATCAATTAATCTACCCATTAAAAATTAAATAGCTACAAGAGAGGCGGCAGCGGCCTCGATATCGTCGCCC
>JALLAU010000848.1:0-12352 GCA_036939495.1 Thalassiosira hispida
AAAGATAGACAAAACATATTTCCCAATGAATTATTTTCTTATTTTTATACCAAAATTCTACATACCTAGTGTGACTTGTGTAGACTCTACACAAAACATACTTCAAAACATCCCGTTCACCGCTACCTTAACTGATTAGTCATCTATTTAAGGGTAAACCCTTTAACTGATATTATGTGCCTATTAAAGGGGGCGGGGGAGGTACGATACCTAATCTGATGTGGAGTATATTCTTGGGGATATCATAATAGTGGCGCGAAAATCATGTCAGTCAAGAAACCCACTCGCTCGAATACGCTAAATCAGTGACACAAGCGATAGCGAGTGCGCTGATTTACGCATGAGAGTACGTGTGGCTTCGCCTGTACTCGCTTTAACGATCGCTGCGTTTAGTTTTGGGTATAATAAAACAGCACTATCTAGAGCGAATCGTACGTACGAATAGCTACGATACTCCTACTCTTCATGCATGGTCATTGCGGATGGCGGATGCCGGCCACGCCCGCCACCTCATTGCCTTTCATTGCGCTTCCATCAGTTCACTTCTCAATCACCTCATTCACCTCATCTCTCATCGATGCACTGTCATTGTTTAGTGTTGAACCTCCTAGAAAACACTGTCAACAACAACAACGTGTGTCCGTTCTTTGCTAAAAGATCAAAGTCAAAGAGAAACAAACGCATGAAAAGAACAACAGGCCGCAACTAAACACAGCCACAGCATCTTTGCAGTTGTACTTTGATTTGTTGAATAGTTCATTCACCAAGACAAAGTTGACGCGAAAGCGCCGGCGATAGACAACCTACCTTCGACCACTATTGATTGAGGATCAACAACAACTTTCACTTCTTCACTCACAATCACCATCACAATCCACATCCAATCATCCATCATGCCACCGCCAACACCAACAGTCTACCCCAACCTCTCCAACCTAATCACGCCCCCGCTCTTCCCCCACGATGTCCTATCCGGCCGCGGTCAAAAGGTCCACGCCAATCCGGGCAACATCCACTTTCAATCCGTGGTGATGGAATACACGGAGGAGTATCATCATCCAATGACGCGCAAGCCGGACAAGATGCACGTGGCGGCGAGGCTGGTCAATGATGTGCGGAGGAAGGGGGGGCGGTTCTTGAGGGCGAGCAGGGAGAATAGGGGGAGGTATGTTGAGATTGGCGACGAGAAGGCTTGGGAGAGTGAGTACTTTGTTGTATTATTGTTGTTGCACGTGTTATTCGTATATGAATGTAAAAGTCATGATGTGTCATGTTGTGCCCCCACTAAATGCACTTTCTCTCATTTCAATCTCATGATATCATCAGAGGCAGCTGCGTCGATTCGAGATGCCCACAAAACTAATAAGGATGATAGCATTACTAATAATGAAAGTAGCACATTAGTCATCACTCAAAAGAAACAACCTGCTGCGAAGAAACAGACTGTCCAAAAACAGCCAGCGAAGCAATTGGTGCAAACTAAGAATGGAAGCGCCGGCTCATTATCCAAAAGCAAACAGAGCCCACGAGCTACTACCACAACTACTACTACTAATAGTTCAGTAAACTCACAGAAGCAACAGTCGCAACAACGTGCCGGTCGACTGGTCATTGTGCGCCCCAATTTGAACGGAGGGGACGCAACGACAAGTAACAAGTTGTTGAATGGAGAACAGCAGCAACAGCAGTGGCCACTTTATAATCGACTTTGTCAAGCTTATGGATTTGTCGTGGACGTGGAGCAGTACCTGTCGACTATTATAGTTGCCAAGAAGGATGGAAGTGATGTTTGTGGGGGAGGAGGTCCTCGCACCAGTTTGCTTCTGGATAATGATGATGGCAAAGTAGTTACGACGACGAAGAAGAAAGATCCACTGCAATGCATATCAGAACGGCTCGTCATTCGACCTTTCGTATCACCGAGTGCATCTCCCAGCGGCACCAGTGGCAAACGCAAAAGCAGTGGCAGCGCCACCAGCAGTGTAGGAAGTGGCAAGAAGAAAAAGAACAGCACTCTGCATCCAGAACTCAACGAGGGGGATGTAATTCAAACCCTCGATGGAAAGCCGAATCCAACATTTGGCAAGTTGTATGCCATGATGAGCAGGAATGAAAAGTTGGTATTGGAAATTGTTGACAGCAGTGGCAGTGTGACTACGAATGGCGGCGAGAATGGCGACAAGAATGATAGACGGGGTGAAGCTGTTGCGAATAAGACGAGCAGTCCCGCAACAAGCAATGCATCTAAGAATGGTCAGTCTGGGGGGTTAGGTAATTCTGGCGCACGTGTCGCGTCGTCAGTGGCGGGGGCTGATACGAGCAATTCATCACGAACGAAGTCCAACAGTGATGAGAGCGCAGGGAGGAGGCGCAGTCATGGGAAAGAATCGGACGTGTCGCCGGTGAAGCGTCCGTCACGGTGGGGGCCAAAAACTGATGGGAGCACTTCTCCTGTGCCAGCGGGTGCGTCGGCGCATTCGCCAACACCCGATACCCCGCCTCCCCAACGTCAAAGCAGATCGTCATCAACGACAACTCCATCAAATCCATACGTTCAAACGGATTGGGCGTACCAGCCAGATGAAGTGAATCAGCTAGGGCGCAACACCAAAGCGAATGACAATCCGCACTCCTTCGAGGGGGAGCAAAATCAGGACGAGCCTCATTCAACTGAGAACGTCCACAAGAGGCAGCGTACAGAGGCATGCGAGGAAAAGGAAGAGGTGGAAGATGAGGTGGCATTATTTGATATGGTCGAAGAACAGTTGATGCAAGCATCAGAAAGCATCGTCAATGATGAGGCATCAGCTTCTCAGCCCACAGCTGTCGCTACTACTGCGTCAAGCACCACCAACGATTCGCATTCCCCCCCCAATGCCAAGGCTGTAAATATATCTTCTTCCTCTTCCCCCACACTATTTGATTGCCCTGGGGACAATGACGATGATCGTATCTCCATATCATCCTCGTCCTCTTCCTCGTCGTCTGGTTCATCTTCGTCTTCCTCCTCCGATTCTTCAAACTCCTGTGACAGCAGAAGTGCCGAGAAGAATCTATGCGGACAGATGATACAGGCCTTACCTCCGCCGAAGAGCAGTGCCATTCAACCATTGCAAAATTGTTCTGCGCAATCCACGACGAATAATCAACACCAGCCATTCCACCCTCTTCCTTATGCGAATCCCTTGATGGGCGATACTAACAAAAGTCTTCCTTCGAAGAAAGCTCCACTTCAGACGTCAACTCGCGTGTCCCTTCCTAGTAAGCCAGCGCCACAATTGCAGGCATCAAGGTTTCTGTCGACTCGCATGAACCTTCCTAGTAATCCAGCGCCACAATTGCAGGCATCAAGGAAACGTCCTCCTACAATCATGATATCCACAGCAACGACATCGTCGTCGTCATTGACATCAGGATTAAATAATCTCATCGAGGCACCCACATCATTAAGTCGACTGTGGCCCGATCCATCCGATGTGATTAAGGCATTGACAAGGTGGACGCCTCCCATAGCCCAAGTGCGAAGGAGTGGTCGAGGCATTCAAACTGTCGAATTCTATGGACCAATACAGTGCAATTATAATGGGTTGGAGAATGAACGGAATAATCCATTGTTGCAATCTAATACTATGAGTGGGGGCAGAGACAGTGGTAGAGACATCCCCACGGAATACAAGGATGCGGGTGACATCATGGCAGCAATGGCCCATCCACTGATGAATGAGGGGTTATGTTCCTTGAATGGCGGCTATCATGCGAGCAAGTATGGCAATGGAAGATGGAACCGTGATGTGTATCATTTGAGGTAAGCAAGTTGAACCTTGGCAAGAAGTCCTCCTTGTCATTGTTTGTGTTTTGCGCCTCTCGCACCATCTTTCTCATCATCTAATGAATACGTGGCTACGTCAGGCTGACAAAATTGACTGAGGGTGAGTTCATTAATTATGCCGCTGTCCACGTTTGTTTTCATTGTAACAGTTCCATGCTCACATCATGACACCATTGCATCATAATCCTCAGTCGAGCCAATCTTTAAGTGAGTCTCTTTTTTGTCGCAGCGCAGCATTCAAATTCTTCCATTTTTGTTCCTCTCTCAAATCTAACGCCATTCATCAATTAGGACCAAATCATTCTTCCGCGACAACATCAAAATGTATGAGGCTCAATTCAGCGCTCATGGGGAAACCAATATGCCTCCCGTAAGTGTGTTCTAAAACGACATCATATTTTCTCTTGTATAAATATCTCAACATATTTCCTACTTTCTTATCTTACATAGTCAAATCTAAGCGAGCTATATTGCATGCATTTCAAGGTATGATAGCGGGTGCCCACATTTTTTCACATCACCTGACACATTGTATCACTCAAACGTTTGCCTTCCTTTTGAAGCTCTGGGGAGACTCCAAGGTATGATTTCATGCCTGCTATTATTCACAAATTGAAGCGCCCACACTCTAGTCTACTTGCGTATCTGACACACCTGCTTTCTCCTATTTTGCAGTTTGGGATAGTTGCACACGACTTCCCAACAACCATAACTTTTCGTAAGTACAATGAAGGGAAATCACTCTTGAAGCTATGGCTCGTGGTGCACCAAAATGAGCGGGAGACGAAGGATACCGGGTGGTTATCTCGGAAGGAGTTCAAAAGTCTTCTAGATCCACACAAAAACGGTCTGATTGTCAATCAAAATGCTATTTTTACCTTGATTTCGTGTGGGTCTACGACCAACATTGTTCGGCAGTTCGAAGCAATCAAATGCCTACCATACTTGAAACCTCATCTACAGAGGGCACTGTTCACATCATGCATCACTAATGCATCAAAACCAGGGCCGACGACGAAGCCGCGATCCTTGCCGATGGACATTTGGAGGTCTCTTAGCAAAAGCCACAACTCTTATCAGCTGTCATCAATTTCTCAAGTGTTGACAGGATCCTGCAGAGAAAACGTCTGCCTTGTGCAAGGTCCCCCAGGAACTGGCAAATCAAGTACAATTGTTGGACTAGTCAGTGCTCTGCTGTCTGGCAAGGCTCCTCTCCCAAGACAACGGCAGTCTGGATGTTTAATCCACCCAGGCAAAACAATGGGCGCAACTTTCGCAGAGCCCCAGGCTAGGAATCGCATTTTGGTTTGCGCCGCGACAAATCAGGCTGTGGACACCCTGGCGTGGAAGATCAAGCAAGGATCACGTGAGTTTTGTTTTTCTTTTGTGATGTGCCATTGGCTACGTACTCCTTGGTTGCAATTGTCTAACTAACATTGTATCATTCCTCCTGTATTGTATAGTCGGACCTTCTGGGAAGATTGGTGACTTCACCATGGGTCGATTCGGTAGTTTGCCTTGGGAACTCTCACGTGATTCTTCAAATCAAAAGCCAGAGCTGTTGTCAGCGATGGAGGACTTTTTGTATGAGATCAACGTCGATCGTAAAGCTAGTGATGGAATTCAGGACTTTGAGTGGGGCGAGGAGGAGGAGCGTGAGGACAATGCGAAACCTCAGCGTAAAAAGAGGAGAAAGATTGTTGGCCGAGCAAAGCTTCGTTCACAAATATTGGGAAACTGCAGTGTAGTTATTACAACTCTCAGTGGAGCTGGGTCAAAGGCATTCATTGATGCTGTGTGTCGCGATCCAACTCGCAATGATTCTGAATTTGACGCAATCGTGATCGATGAAGCGTGCCAAGCCTCTGAACCAGAATCCCTCATCCCATTCAAATACAACCCGACAACCATTACCCTGGTAGGTGATCCGAAGCAACTTCCTGTGCTCACACTCTCAGGTTCCTCATCCAACAACAAGTTGTTCGAAAGGTCATTATTTGAGAGGTTGCAATCGCTGAATTTTCCTACAATTCTTCTTCGAAATCAGTATCGAATGCACCAGAGCATTGCCACATTCCCATCTGAGGAGTTTTACCAGGGTAAACTCATCACGCCGGATAGTGTCAAAAAACGAGTGGCCCCGTCCTGGTCTTGCCCATGTTTTCCTACCATCTGTTTTTGGGATACAAATGGACGAAATATGCAAAGCGGTTCAATGGGCCATGGGTACACCAATAGAGGCGAAGCTGACTTCATTACCCAAACGATATTAACCACATTTGCTCATGCATTTTTGACTCGGTCTGATGCCGAACTCACGGTAGGCATTATTTCCTTCTACAAAGATCAGGTAAGCCACAATTTGTTTGTGCCGGTAAATCGCTGCGTAGAGGTTTGATACTCGTGATTAATTATTGTATGTTTGTCTCATTGAATGGCAGGTGAAACTTCTGAAAGAGCAGCTGGCACGGATTCCTGCGTTGAATAACTCTAGGCTCAATATCAAAGTGGCAACAGTGGACGGCTTTCAAGGCTCAGAATGTGATATAATAATTTTGTCATGTGTCCGCTCACATGAACGTTCTGGGGGGAGAGGTAAGAAGAATTGTTTCAAGAATTTTCTGTATCCTCTAATACAATCGACATAACCTTGCTTTTTCTTTCCAAGGCGGTCAAAGAAGGAACACTGTTGGCTTTTTGAATGACTACCGTCGAGTGAACGTAGCAATAACACGCGCCAAATGCTCACTTTGGATAGTTGGGAACACAGATGTGTTGAAAGCATCTGACCTGTGGAGGAAATTAATACATCACGTGGACAATCAACGAATGATGCGCCGCAGTGACGAATTTAGGGATTTATTTGCACGATGGAAGGCATCCACTGCTGACATCATTCACGTACCTACCTTAGTGTGCCCTCTTGCCTCCGGCACTGAATGCACTGATAAATAAAAGAGACATTTGTTACTGGATCTTTGTATGAAAGGGCATTGTCCAGATGCAATGAGTAGCTAAAGCATAATGATTCCTGCGTCACCTCATTGAACTAACCATCAGAGGCTTTCCTAACAAGTTGTTGAAACTCGACACACAAATGCAAACTATGTCACAAACTTTCAATCACCCGTTGGTGTCTGTTTCAAAATGAACCTCATAAGCAGTCCTACCCTCAATGCTATCAGGGCCTGTTGCGAGGCTGGCTACAGTGCAGCCAAGAGCATCTTTTTCTGGGATCAAAAGTGTTGTCTGCTAGTATGCTAATGAGATATCTCTTCCAACACAATGTGGCACAAACGCTTCGGCAGCATCGCCTAAGCCAAAGGCCACGCCATCTTAATTACCGTCGGCGATAAGCCCTTCCTCGTCAAACAGTTCATCGGTTTAGCCATTCTCTAGCAATATGCCTATTATTCAATCTTCAACTGCAACCTACGACCTCACCGCCCTCTGAATGAGCCTAGCATCCATCCTTTGATGGCTGAACCGTCGGAACTACCGTCAGCAAAAGTGGAACCCTTGGAGCAGCCGTCTGAAGTCCCAGCAATGGCAGTGGGGTACTCGAAGCATCCCTCTCATATCAATCAGCCGTCTGTAGTTCCGTCTGGTGGCTGGGGCCCAAGCTTGATGCCCAGCAGCCCTTTCGCACTCCAAGCTCTTTGCACACAGCTATTATTGAGCCATCTGAGAATCCAGCAAGAACAAGGGATACAAACATGACAAGAGAGGTGAATGAATAGAAAAAAAGGGCCTCGAATAAAAAAATGCTCAACGACAAGCAGATGCAAACTTTCAGAAAGTGAAGGATATCCAAGAGAGCTAAAAGCCCCACGCCTAATCGCTGGGGGGTCATAATGTTTACTCTTTATCTTTAGCTCAATACTACTTTGCACGCATTGTATTGGTAAGATTAGATTCCTTGCTGTCAATTTTCATTTATTCTTTCATTCTTTTGTAGTCCAGCAATAAGTTTTACAGTATGGTTCAAGTCTCCGATAGCATAAGACGTGCATTCTTCCAACTCCTTTGACCAATATCTCTGCTCCATTCTGGCAAATGATGTTTGGAGTGTCGAATCATTCGAACTCCTCAAGAATCCACCACTGCTGATGCATTCGCTGGAAATGCCAAGTTCATGTCTAGCGAGATACACAGCAGAGGCTGTGATGAGACATGGCTTTGTCTTGACATACAATGTATATCTCAGTATAGAGAGCTTCAAGAGGCGTAGAACAAGCAGTCTCAGCGAATTGTATTGTGCAACCACACGTGGAGGATCGGGGTTGGAGGACGAAATGCTAGGACGAATATATTGATCAATAGGGTGTTTTGAAGTCAAAGTTGAAAGCACTGTGTATGTCCTGCACCATGGCCTTAACTTGAGGATATCCGGTCACTTGTGTGCCACCAAAGTCTCTCCACGCAATCATAACACAGGCTCTGAAATGAAAGAAAAGAGTTGTGCAAACAGTGAAGATGGTTAAACAACTGTAAGTACAATGACGATGGTTTTACTGGCAGGTAGTGGCTTACTTTGGAAGGTAATTCAAATCGGTCTTAGAAGCCTCTTTCCGACTATTTGCACCCCCAATTTTATGAAAGAATGCCAGACTTCTGTCAAATATAGCTGCACTCAGATGCAGTGCCTCCTCACTCAAACCATGCCTTTCCACATTTATCATAATATTTCTCAACATTTGACGCCGCCGCTTTAGACTCAGATGGGGTTGCTCATGAATATAATCAAGATGCGCGTCTGTGCCATTGATCTTTCTTTTGTACATCCTCCTGTTTCCAGCCTCAATTTCCAAAGCGCGCTGATCGTTATACTTGATAAAACAAAGTGGAATCCGTCTGTCGCTAGCCTTTAGCTCTGATTCGACATACTTCACATCAGCGTGTGTAACCCTTATGCCAATTTGAATGCCGTTGTTTCTGACGATGGTGGTGTGACGCTTAACAATCTTCCCTAATCCTCCTGGGCTGTTCATCCCTGCTCCCATTCGCCGTTCGACGTGTACCATGCTATCTCCCCTGAGCCATGACGGTAAGGCGGATCCCCCGAATATAGAGAATTCTCCTCTCTCATTGATCCCATGCCCCCGCCGACCCGACGGTAACTGGTACCCATTGTTCAATATTCGATCTAATGCTTCCGTCGATGACCGGGCAGAAGAAGGCGATACCTCCTTCCGTGTCGAAGAAAACATATTGCTTTGGTTTTTTCCATTCATACCGTGTTCAGTTTCTGTTTGATTTGCTGAATTGTTTGATAAAACAGCACACCTTTGCTGGTCCAGTATACCAATTCTATCGCCACGTGTAGCATCAACTATGATTTGATCAGTAGACGAAAAAATTGTCACCTTCCTCTTCTTCACATGTTCAGAACCATGATTGGCACACTCTTCCGCATGCGCCCTCTTGGCATGTAAAGATGTTCTCACCTCTGCTGTTGATTCGTGTCCATCATTTTGGGTTTCCTTGACATGAAGCGGCTGTTCTGAGTCCTTCATTTCTACAGTCTCATCATCAGAGCGTTGTTGGGTTGGTTGTGATTGCCCACATTCAATTAGGCAAATTGGCATTTCCTCATTCTCTCCATTTGATCCTTCTCCGCCATCATCCTTCAATGTTGACATCTCTCTCTCGCTTTGAATTTCAACACTATCAATCAATGGTTCCTGCAAATGCACACTGTCGTCACCCTCATGGTCTGACTGTGTAATTTGGATATGATCTTGTAATGCTTCTCCCTGGCTATCATCTTCGTCATCATGCGAGTGTGAATAATCCACAGGAGAATGAAAAACATCTTCATCGTTCGTTGCTGCGTAGTGATCATGATTCTCTTCGCCGCCCTTGTCTTGTCCAATGCCAACAAGTTCATCATTAAACTGATCTGGGTTCTGTGGTTCTACAGGTACAGACGATTCATCATTATCCGGTATCCACGATGCCGGCATTTCCCAACCCGACTGACACTCATCCTTTGATGCATGAGAATTCACACTTTCATCTACCTTCCTACTTTCGTCATCACGTAGCACATGTAGCCAACCAGATACTTCCTCCTCACTTTCACTGCAATCATCGCCATGTGATCCTGCTTGTGGTTCAATGGCCGCAGTTGGTCCTTCAACATGAGTCCTCATTTCATGTGAACCATCACTCTCGTGGTCCATTGGATATTCCATCCAATATAATTTGGTGACTGTTTCGTCATCGAGCACAGACATGAGTTGAGATCTTCTTTCATATTCTTCCTTTTTCTTTGTCTCCATATATTCCTTCAGCGGAGTGACTCTCCGGTGAACTACTGGTGCTGTATCGTTTGTAGATGTAGACGGATCACATTCATAATCATCTGCGTAAAAGGCAGAACATATGCGAAGAGGAAATATTTGCGCTGGAAGCAAAGAGCCCTGCGAATCTGAACAGTCAGTCGTCCGAACAGGACGACATAATTTCGTACGTTGTTCTTCGTGACGTTGTTCTTCGTGATTTGCTGCTTTTTCTGCTGCATCACTATTGCTCTTCCCAACTGTTTCTATTTTGAAGTACAATGTTGTCAAAAAGAAAGAACAGTGCACTCAGTACAGATACAAAATATAAAAACGATGCTCTCTGAAATAAAGAATTATACATACCTTGCCGTCCCTCCTGTGCAGACATCGCATCATCAGGTGGCGAGACAGCGTTGGTACAAGCCTGAAAATCATTGCCACTGTCGGGTTGATCCATTGGTGGTGTTGGCAATTTTTCTTCTGTGTGCAATGTAGGTTTCGAAACTACAAATGCTTCTTTTCAGACAGAGTAGATAGATTGAGAAACGAAAATATGAAATACCATCACGGATCTTACCGTTCATACCATCCTTCTTAGTAGCCAAAGTCAGAGCACGGTCCTCCTCACCACTAACGCTTACCGATGAAGAGTCTTTCAAGGTAGGATCTTCATCTTGCATATCCACATTAAACTCTGTGCTAGCTGAATCATTTAAATCTTCATTTTCATCTGAGCCTTTGATTTTGAACGATGCAAATAAGATGTATTTAGTAAGGGACAAAACATGAGACATTCATTCGAATAGATAGCAGCAAATGAATAATGTGCCATACCTCCTTCCTTATCTTGATCCTCTGATAATGCCCCTGCTTCCAATGTTGAAACGGACATGATCTCATCATCCCCATTCTCTACGTTTTCTCCTGCCGGCTTCGATGGAGAGCGTTCGTCCGCACTTGTCTCTTCGCGCAATTGTACGCCGAGATGAGTCGATGATTCGTTATTGGATGAAGTTGGAGGAGTTGTACCACTTGAATCAATGCCAGAGATTGGATTAACCTTTTCTTCATTGCTCTTGGTATTCACCTCTTCATCAGTTGTGGTCGCACTGATAGACGCAACTTCTGAAGCCACGTCTTCTGTTGCTCGCGAAGCATCATAAAAAATCATATTGTCCCTCTCAAACAAACCAATATCCTGTGCACTGTCAGCCAAATATTTAACCACAGGCGTACCATCACGAGATGCTGGTGTATCAGGTAAGTCATAATATTCGTCCATAACCTCTTTCGGTACTGCTTTGCAACTTTTAAAGTGTGCAACAACACGAACAATTTTTTTCTTGATTTGTATCAAGTTGGAGGGGTAGCGAATGAATTTCTTACAATATAGGCAGCCCACTCCAACTTGTCCTACGCAAATCTTCCCCCCTCCTTGATGATTGGCATCTACAGGGGAACAACATAATACAACAAGGTGTTTTCGCTCGTATTGAGATATTACCGAAAGACAGTCGGCGTCCGAAGCACGCGCCAGCGTGCTCGGCATTGGATTAGCCCTATCATAAGTAGCTGCTGTCCGCTGCCGTGGCGTTTCCTGAACTGCAGTTTGTAATGCTGCTTGTATAGCAGTCCGCTGTGATACGAGAGCGTTTGGTAGAGATGCTGATGGCGTCATTGTCATCGTGGTCTGCTGCTGCTGCTCACCGTGGTTAAATGATGTCCTAGTCTGATCAACAAGCCACGGAAGGGCGGCGTGCGGGCCCGACGCAAAGACTGGGGACTGGCTCGTGCTTGATGTTGCTGACATTGCTGTTGCTTGCTGATGTGGCCGAGGAGGTGGTGCGGCTGCTGCTGTCATTGCTGTGCCAGTTTTTGTTGCCGAGCCGCCATTGTTATTGTTCGTCTGGTTGCATTGCTGTTGCGTGCCGTCGTGCTGGGAAGCGGCCATGGCCGAGGTGCGCGTGCTATCAGTATCAGGCTCGGGGGCGGCCGATGCCAAAATGCCTACGGTGGCTTCGACGTCTACCATGTTGGTGCATGCACCTTAATCAAGTGAAATATGATGTTGTATGTGGTTGGGGGTTGGGGGTTGGGGGTTGGATGGGGTCGGGACTGTCTGGTCGGGAAGGCTTTTGTTAATAGTGGGGCCCAAAAGACTATTTAGCGGGGGATCCCCATGTTTTTGCCCCCCACACTTGGTGGGGTTAGCGCTAGTTAGCAGTCAGACTTGCGC
>JALLAU010000849.1:0-12368 GCA_036939495.1 Thalassiosira hispida
TGTCAGCGGCGGCGTCGTAGGGGCCGATTTCCGAATTTCGGCCGCCATGGTTGGTCGACTTCGCGTTGGCGCGTGGTTTTTAAAAAAAAAATCAAATCTCTGTAGTAATGTGTCTTCTCTCTCCTGCTTGTCTTTTTCACATTTGTATTTGACCTCCTTCCATATGGCATCCGTAATGTGTGGGACACCCATCATGCTCAGTTGTACACTTGGTCTATCCAACTAGACTATCATACGTATGGTACTCTAGTTGGTTAGAGGTCTCTCTAATAGAAATGCCAACTGATCTGTATCATCTAATGTATCAGTGAGTAAGACTACATCGAGAATCCATTCAATGCATGGATTGCACGGTGCAAATCTCTTTCGTTCAAAGATCCCAATGCCGCGGTGGGATAGAAACATGGCCCATAACAAGAATTTGGTACGTCTCTAACTGGATAAAAAGGGTGCATGGTACATGATGTGTTCATTTTTGCATTGATACTTGCAAGGCATTTGCTAATGGTGTCCAGTTGACAAAATTAGTCAGTCCTCTCTAGATAGATCGTCTTTAGATAGAGTGTTTCAGAGCTGGTTAGTATGATGTGGTACTCCTACACTTGCTCTATTACATGGTGGAAGTGATGATACAGCATGCTATGTAATATGACTCTTGAGTTCATTCAATCGAAACAAAATCTTAACTGAAGGTAATTTAATCTCTGCGAGTGCTATGTTCGTCTCTGTCATCTTACTCCTACACTCATTCTATTACATATTGTCTAACATTGATGTTGGCAACATTTCATACAGTAGACAAACTAACTTGAATACCCTTCAACTTTCCCTGGATAATAACTCGTCTTTGGAAAATTACTGAATAGTTGGAATCAGATATCGTATAGCAAACTTGGATGATGCATTTAGCAATGGGCCGTGACAATCCCTCTTGCTTTCGTTTTGAAGAATACTTGGGTTGGAAGTAAATAAAGAGTGCAAGAACTGAAAAATTGTAACGAGAGTCGTGTGTATACCGGCAGATGAAACGCTTTCATTAACTGAATTCGATTCATTACCCCTGGAAGAGTCTTCATGCAAGATGTGCTGTATTGCAATTATTAAGGCAAAAACAAAACATAAAAGCAATAGTATGTTGGAAGAAAAGGAAGGCCTCCATGCCCAATTTTGCATGGTTTCGATTAAGGATGACAACGCGTATGCATCAATAGACAATAATTAGGGCCAGGAGGAACTGCTGAGGAATAATGTACAAAAGCCCTTGTCTGTTGCCGCGACTGTTTAGTCACCATTTCTATCCATAACGCCAGAGTAAATAACCGGGTCAAGCTGGTCATGATGAGGCTATGGTAACACCCGACACACCATAATATTGATGAGCAGCTATTCCCCACAGAAAACAAAGAGTTTTAGTACACATTGCAAATAAATCTCGTCTTTATCGAGTCTATCTTAGATATCCAATACAAAGAGCCAGCCTTTGTTTCTTCTTCTTCTGGTTACCCTCATCTTTCGGCTTGGTATCTCCTACGTCCTTGATGCTTTCCGATACAGATTGATGTTTGCCGCCTCTTCAAGCTCCTTTTTTTATTAGTACGGCTGACTTTTGTGGGTCTTTGTATGGCTTCTTGGATCTGAAATAAAGAAGTCCAAGGATTGCCAAAACCACGCCAGCAGATATGAAGTTTCCATTTGAAATATCAATGCCAGATATTGAGGAGGATAAGAATATGACAGTGCTAAGTGAGTCAGCGTCCGGTTTATTTTCGATACCAAGCATCCAAACAACGCAAGTTTTGAGGAGAGAGGAAACACTTCTTCAACACCAACTTCCTTTTTTTCAGGAAATTTCAATACACAGAAATTGCTATGAAAGTGTGGTGAAGTCAGTACTTTGGTGCTGTTTCACTTTCTTCCGATCTGGGCCGACAATAATATTATGATGTTAGCAAAGAAAAAAGTAACTATATTGCTACTTGAGATAACTACTTGAGATTGAAGAGATGTGAAAAAAGAGCCATTAAAATCAAGCAAATCACGGGATCATTGAAGTTTAAAATGTTGATGAAAATGCAACATATGTCGCTTTACTTCAGCAGCGCAGTGCAAAGAATCGTGTACAGTTAAATATGTAGCAAGATGCTAGCTACCCCAATTTAGCACATGCTTCGCCAGAGGAAGGCCTCATCGAACACGCTGACAGATATCCTCCATCTCACCCACCCGCTGCACGCCCTCCACATCATCACCCTCAATTCCCGCCACAATCGCATCTGCCAATGTTTCTATCCTCACAGTCTTGTCCACGAATGGAACACCAATAGCAGCTGCGGCATTGAAAACAGGTATGACCGGTAGCACATCCAACTTTGTCCAATCCCAAATCAATGAAGGGCGGAACATCGCCGAGCGGATAGTGCCCTTGTTTGCATTTGATTCCTTCAATCTACTTTCCACTGCCCGCTTGGCAGTTAAATATTTGTTCAACCATCCCGGTGCCAATTTCTCATCGATGAACTTTCCAAATGGTACGTCGGGCCATCCCGCCTCGGCGGCTGACACGAACATGAATGGGAATCGGTTTCCGTTTTTCGAGAGTAGGCTGCCAATGTTTAGTGATTGTTTCTTTTCGATAGAGTTGATAACGTTGAAGGCTGTGGTACGTGTGATGGCATCGTAGGTCGATGCTTCACCGGGGACGGAGCCTGACCCACTAACGATTTTGTTTAGGTTGCCGAGGCCGGAATCGACGTCGAAGAGGAGGCCGATTGCGTGAACTGCGGCATCTGAATCTTTGAGAGCACTTTCCACAGTTTTGATATTGGTGGCATCGCCTTGGACCCAGTTCACCTACACGAATTGATTTGAGGAATGTTTCGGTGAGCCAATTTATTCTTACATTTTTCATTCATAGCGCTGCACCAAGTCATACGCACCTGAGACAACTCCTTCGAGTCCGGCTTGGGATTCTCCCCGCGTCTTGATACAGCCGTCACCTCATGACCACGCTTGACCAATCGCTCGCATACCGCCGAACCGACATAGCCCGTGCCGCCGAAAACTGTGACTTTGAGTGGACGTGCGGCGAGAGATTGGACTGCCGCTGGGGCAATCGCTGCCGCTGTGAGGAGGGAGAAGAGCTTCATGGTGTCGGTAGATGGTTGTAAGGTAAGATGTTTATTTGTGAAGGTGAAAACTGACAACGAGGGTTGCACGCGATACGATAGGTGTTCTATCATCTCTGCAAAACGCGGCACTGAGTCACAAGAAACATTACCTAAAATCTTTGGATCTTGGCGATGGTACAGACATATCGCCAAGTTTCCACACTGTACTAGTCTGTCACTCAAATTGCAGAAACACCATCTCACATCTCAACCTCTCAACGAGCTTTAGAGCTTATCCCATTATGCTGGGGAAGCAGCAGGGCAAGCACGGATGGTTCTGCCATGATGCAGAAGATGAGAAGGATAGTGGCATCACAGAGAGAGAGAGATGATACTGGTGTCATAATCATAGGCGCAGCAAGTGGCGTGCCACTGAAGTGCTGAGCAAGATGTTAATTTTATCCATCTTATTGGCAACTCAACTGTATTGACATTGGGATCGGGTTATGCAACCATTGTTCTTTCTGTTAAGGATCGCGTCTTATCAAGGGCGGTGAGCGGAACTTGTTTTCCCGATGCTCATCTCAAACGTTGTTGAAGTGGGCCACGACAAAAAGTTGGTCTCCGGAAATTTCACGCCTGGATCTAAAGACAAACAAATATTGCTTTTTATTCGAGATTATTCATAATCAGGAGTAAACACAAGAACAATACACCTGAGCATTCGGCACAAACTCTCATGTTTTTTTACGTATAATCCAAATTCATTGTTGGCAAAGTGCCAGCACCATCCTTGTTAGCCTCGCTCGTTTGTTGTTTCTTCGTCTTCATCCCCATTGGAGTCTTCACGTTCTTGAAACTCTCGTCAAAATTATCGCCATCCAACTCGGCAATCTTCTCGACTTGAACATCCAACATATCAATAATCTTCAACAAGCCCATATTACCCCCCAGCTCTTCAATCTGTTTCACAATATCCTTTTTCAACTCTGTGCATTTCTCACGAGTATATCGCAAACTTCCCGAATCAAACATGAGTCGCTGCGCATACCTTTTCACATCGACATCCTCAGTACGTTGTTTCAATATCGACAAGAGCTGTACCGCCGCCGAAGATCCCTCCTCCCCACCAGAACGAATGCAATGTATAATCGGGTAGCTAAACTTGCCCTCCGTCAAATCCTCGCAAAAACTCTTACTCTTGAAATATTCCTCATCGGCCAAATTGATCAAATCGTCACGTATTTGAAAGTACAATCCCAGATTGTTTACGAGGGGGACAAAGTCAACGTCCTTGCATGTGGTGGCGAAGGATTGGAGGAGGCCAACGGCGAGGCGGAAGAGTCCCCCGGTCTTGTCCGTGACCATGGAAATGTATTGCTCTTCGGTTGGACACGTGGTGGTATCTCGCCATTGAATGTCGTACCCCTGTCCTCGATGGAGGTTGAGCATTTCACTGACAAATACCTATAGTTTTGACATGATGCAATTGTAGACATATGATATGCAACAGCTTGAACATGAGTGACAATAGAAAATAATATGACAAGGAAGTATAAAAAAGTATCTACACAACATCATGACACATACATACCTTCATAGCCTTCTCATTACCCAATCCATGACAACGTTCCAACGCCAAGAAGTATACATAATTCGCAGTATTAATAACAGGCGCGACACCAAATATAGAATGCGCCACAGGCACACCTCTCCTCAATTTCGAATTGTCCTCAATATCATCAATTAACAAGGAGGCATTGTGTAAATCACCAATGATGGATTTGATTTCCGTCAAGATATCGGGATTGGGTGGTACGTTGAACCATAGTTGGAAGCAGTCGATGAGTTTGCCTCGTACGTCTTTGCCGGGTACGGCGTTTATGTAGTTGTAGGGTTCGATGAGCTTTTTGTCTAGGGTGTGTTTGTTGTTGTTGATGGAGGCTGGTGACTTTTCCTCGTGTTGCTTGGGTTGTTCCGTCAAACCATTCACCTCAATGCTTTCCTTAACAGATTCATTGACATTTGTAACTACTTCATCTGGGTCAGACGCCAGAGGAATTGGCTCTTCGGTCACAGCGCCCACAATGGCAGCTTCATTATTTGCCTCGAAAATTTCTGTATTTGGACGAGACACTGCCGTCTCGAAACTTGTATGTACTACAAATTCAGGCTCAGAGGGCACTAGCTCTTCTTCGGTGGGAAAAAGAACCACACCTTCATCATCTTTTGTCACATCAACAACTTCTTCTTCTTCTTCTTCTGCAGCTTGAGCATCAGCTGCAGTCTCTTCTACGATTGGTGGTTCATCCATAACCATCGGTCTCTCCCAAGAGCTCTCACCAGTGTCTGTGTTGCAGTAATAAGTTTTACCAGAGGTTGGATCCACTGCCTCGGTCCATCCCATGGGTAGCAATGACTGAGAATCTATGATATCTTCTTCCTCTTCTTCATTTGCAATGATGGGCTCCTCTTCCGTCTGAGCAGAAGAAGGTTTGTCCTGAGAAATGATGGATTCATCCAACTGAAATTGTGTGGCTGCTTCCGTAGGGGCCACGCCATTTACAAAGGGTGGGCCCTTCAAGAAAGGCCCATTCAAACTCGGCAGCGCATATCCATCGGACAGTTTGACTGAATCATCAGCAGCTTGCTCTAGCACTTCATTCGCATCCTCAAACGATTCCTCAACGGTCGCATCGCCTAATCCTTCAGACTCTACAGGAATGGATGGCTCTTTTTCAGTAGTACTGGGTTCCACAACTTCTTCTTCTTCTGAAGCTGCCCCCGCAGCCCCTGCCACAGCAGGCACTTGGAACAATGATTCATCTCTCACTATCAACGTTGGCTTCTCCCAAGAGCTTTCACCAGTGATTGAGTTGCAGTAATACGTTCTACCCGAGGTTGGATCAACTGCCTCGGTCCATCCGATTGGGAGTTCAAACGACTGAGAAGTGTCTGCGATAATATCTTCTTCCTCTCCCTCTTGTATGGCACTGGTGAATGACTCCTCTTCTGGCTGAATATAAGAAGATGCAGATGCATCTTGAGCCAAATCATCAACAAGATTGGGTGTTTCCTTTGTAGGTTCGTCCAAATCGACATTGGCCATTTCCTCGGCAGTCTCATCCACAACATCTTCGTCAAATCCCATTGCTACCTGCTCATCCTCCTTCTTCACGGTGACATCCGCACTGTAAGTGGTGACCCCACTCTCAGCAGTGATATCCGTCATGGGCCGTTCCCACGAGCTCATCCCAGTCTCTTGATTGTAGTAATAAACTTTACCGGATGCTTGATCTACTGCCTCGATCCACCCACCGGGAAGGGATTCAAATGATAGATTTCTTGCTGCATCCGAGAGATGGCGTGCATTCGCATCATCGTAGGCGGCAGACTCTTCGGTGTTGGCAGAGGGCTCCGTGTGGACAGATGCCTCGTCCTCGCTGACTAGCTGCTCCTGCTCCTGTTCCTGGATCACATCGCCGGAAGATTCGGCAGCAGCAACATCTATTACACCAGCCCCAGTGGCATCTTCGTCTGCAGCGATACCGCCATTTCCTTTTCCCGCATTCAATAATTCCTCTGGACGGTCCCACTGACTAGCACCCGTGATGCTATTGAAGTAATAGGTATTTCCGGAGTTGGGGTCGGTTGCCTCGACCCATCCGGAGGGTGAGGCCTCTTCCGTCATATTGATAGTGAAGAGATATTGAGATGCGTTGATCTCTCTTGCTGTCTTTGATGTGTTATGACCCCTACAAAATATCAGTGCTATGCTACATCGCGGCTTTCATCGGGCACCGGAGTGTGAGTGTTGATCAGAATGCAACAGTACGATATCGTACTTTGACTCACTGATTGTACCTGCCGTTGTGGCGGGAGATGTAAGATTCGAGATTGTCAGTTCTCTCTCTTCCATGTAGGAAGCAGTATCATTGTAGCGCGCTCTTGCAAAATAATGAGAGGCGGGAATTTTGGCGGGAGAAAGACAGACAGAATATCTTTATCGCCGAACACGGCTGTCTTAGATGGATACACACGTAGGAATTATATACACGAGATTTCCCTTCGCTAAACGGGTGGAAATTGGCATACCCCCTTCCCGCCATATCTTGATAATTAGGGCTAGTTAAATATACAAGTTTGGTTATCTTGTCTTTCAGATGCATAATGCATCGGGCTTTATTCTGAAGGCAAGTCTGTCATGCCTCTGTAAAACTTACACGTGGCAATTAATGACATTATGACCTACATACATTCGTTACGATGGAGCACCCCAACGAAATTGGTAATGATTTTAGTAATCGTAAAGTGTTGCTTCGGTAATTTGGGTAACTTTGAACCAATCAAAAATCAAAGTATCTAAAAATCAACGCCCTGCTGCTGAAGAAGTTGTTCTCATCGACGGCAACTACTTAAAACGCTCACCAGCATAACCCAGAAAACATTGATGGTATGTGGTTTACTTGCAGTAGGATCTGAGGAGGAGAGGATTTGTGATTGTCATTTCTTGTGATACTAACGGCATCTATCTCCTTTGAATTTTATCACCTCTCGTTATCTGTATTTTGTACGATTCAGCATCCAACATCAACAAATTTACTTCCATCCAACATAAATAAATCACAACAATGAGCAGCTGGGCAGACCAATCCGAAGATACCGCACCACTCGAACAGGCACCTGCCGAATACACGGGAGGTGGCGGAGTGCGTCCTCGACTGAATTTGAAACCGCGTAGTGCCAAGGGCGCCAATGACCATTTGGCACATGCTAGTGGAAAGAGCAATCCTTTTGGTGCCGCCAAGCCTCGCGAGGAAGGTAAGTGAGGACTCGTTCGCAAAACATGACATGGAGATTTTGGTACTTCTTTAGATTCATGTTTGAGCTTACAATAATATCTTTTTGTGTACATATCTTTATCTTGTGTATCCTTGTTTGATGTCGATCTACCTGCAGTTCTTGCGTCCAAGGGTATTGATGCCAAACTGGTGGACAAGCGTGTTGAGCGTAAGGCGAGTGTTCCAAGGCTTACCGGTAAGTTATTCTTCGTATATTTTACATTATGCACCCAGAGTGGGGAATCATTACAGATTGGAACCACCGGGATATTTGTGTATGAACTTTTTTTGCGAGGAGATTGGTAGCTCGATTTATATATTTCTTGTCTCGGTGTCTATTTTTATGAGATTAAAGAGACGTTATTTTTCCAACGGGCGATTTCTTGCTGGGGCATTGGGTTCTGAAAGGACGTCTTGTTTGAGGTTGTGCTCATGTACCATTGCCTTGGACTCGTTGTGCTGTTTGCAAAACTGGTCATGAGGTATATATTATGAATGTCAATTTTTTTGGAGGGTTGTTTGTTTCTATTTTTTTACTGGGTTGCTGTTTGGTATAAAGGGGCAGTTTTGGTGTGTGACAATGATCTCTAGATAGATCAAGCTCGTTCTGCTGATTCCAAAACATTACACATAGTATCTTGATCAGAGGCTTTGATGTAGAGACGAGCTACTTGACAAAAACTGGTTGAATCTATCATTATCATCTTGTTTTCTACATCTTCTTCATCAGATATGTGATCACATGTTTTTTTGTATGGTATCGCACTTTCATCTTTTTAACTTTGTCTAATTCAAAATATCTGTCCCAAATCTCCATGATATCTTTGACATATGCATCACACAGTTGACCAAGACAAACAAGTAGAGGGACTCCGCGAAGAACTAACCGAACTCGAACTAAAGCTCCGCGAGGCCAATGAGATGGAACTACCCGAGGAAGATTACCGTGAGGCCGCCGAGGCAAAACGCACCGAACTGAACGACCTAATGACAGGATTTCATGAATTGAATTTGAAGGAACGGAGTGCCAAGGAGTCAGAGCGAAAGACGGAACGAGGATCCCACGCTGGAGGAGGAGCTGGGGGCGGGGATGGTGGCGCCCCGCAACGAAAGTTCGAAAGGCCAAGCGAACGTCGTCGTAGGCTCGAGCAAGAGCGTGGGGAGGGTGGGGGGTCACCTGGTGGTGGTGGCGGCGGTGGACGGTACAGTCATGATCAAGGCGATGGAGACGATCCGTACTCGTCGTTTGGAGGCAACCGTGGCGTGGGTGGCGGAGGAGGAGGACGTGGAGGCGGCGGGGGATATCAGGATCGGGATGGAGGAGGAGGGCGCGGAGGCGGAGGTGGATATGATGGGGATAGAAGGCAGTCGGGCAGCCGTGGTGGTGGCAGAGGTGGCGGTGGATATGGTGATAGCGGAAGCCGTGGAGGTGGAGGAGGAGGAGGGTGGGATGATAACGGTGGTGGCGGCGGGGGCCGTCGTTCGGATGACAAGTATGCTGGAGATCGTTACAATTACTAAACGACGAGTTGTGGCTTCAGAGATTTGGAGGAGGATATTATTTGAAAGGAAATTGGTAATGAAGGACATGATGTGTGAGCTTTGATCTTTTTCAGTCTATTCATAACATGTGCAAAATTCATGGATCAGGAAATGAACTATGAAAATGAAATATTGATAAAACTGTTATGTGCTGAAAATGTTGATAACTGTTCTTTTCAGTCTAGAGGCAAGGGAATAACAGAATGGGGGGTATGTGTAAGATGGCGGTAATCAGTAGCTGTTGAAAGCATGACGAAGTGCGAATTGATTACGACTCCAGTGCTTCGTGACAACTTGCGTTCGTCTGTCTGAGTGTGATTCGTTGAGGGCCTGTCGTATTCTTTCAACAGCTACTGATTATCAACATCTTACACACATCCCCCCACTTATTCCCGTGGACTGTGATGTTGATATACATGTTGGCTAATTCCAGTGTTCACGTTTATGGCGTCGGCAATCGACCTAACTGAAACAACCACCTTCGTCTGAACACGAGCAAACAGTTCATTGGTTTTACCTGCAAGCACAAAATGTACCATTTTAGCTAGAGATAGAAAAGTGGCTCCAGCGTAAACGAAGTAAAAAGAAGTGGCAGAGCATAGAGTGACTGCACAAAAATTATGAATGCAAACGAGACGCATAGAGTGACTGCACAAAAATGATGAATGCAAACGAGACTGTGGGTAAAGCACCAGCAATATGATCTGAGAAGAAAGAGAAGTCAAAAAGCCTCTGATTAAGGAATTAGGGCGCCATGTTTTGGCTGCTGCCAAATTCACCGGCCCCTCCTCTTTCAAATCAACACCAACATAGGCCACCGTTGTGTTGGGCAGTCACTGGAGACTTGGCGAGAACAGGATTTGCCCAATGTGTATGCATGCAGCCTGAGAGATCATAAGACTACCTGTCAAACATCCTGGTGTGTGTAACTTGGCTTCCGGACTCGAGAGGTCTCGCTCTTAGGCTTGAGGATGTGTCAACAAGCGGGCAGTGCTCCTCTGAGCCCTGAGCCCGAAGCTCTTGATGCTGTTAATAAGATTAAAGAGCTATCAATATACACACAACTTGATATACCAATAGCACACCCATTAGTTTGCTTCCCCAGAAGCCGAATCATCCACCAAGTCCTCATCGTTGGTGAGGGCTTGATCCACATCTAATCTAGCTCACTATCGACGAGCAAGAAGTTGAAGAGCGGCCAGTTAGCTATAAAGTGGGCAATGGTTTGTCTTCGCACTTTCAAAGGTAGGTGATCCAATGGAAACCTGCCTCTTCCAATACAATACCAAGTCTGTCCGACTCCATGAGGCAAATGATCTGTTAGGATGTTGGAATGGACAAACATTGCTACTGAAAGACGTCATGGTCTTACCCTATCACTGACACAATTCCTAAGGAATGAGCCTACCTGTGAACAACATCCCTACGCATGCAAACACAATGCATTATTTGGTACCTTTTTGGACCAGAGTCAGTAAAGTCTGCCCCACCAATCCAGCACGAAGGAAATATTGTGTTGTGATGTTGTGATGGACAGCCAATGCTGATGAGGGCTGACAAATGTCTTGCTGGATGCTTGGACCAACCTTGACAACCTTCTCAAGGCATGAACCAATCTGAAACTGCAAGGCATCACTATACCCAAACACCCCGCACCAGCTGGCTGCCGTTTCTGTCTGAGTCAGCCAAGTGAGCTCATCTTCGTGTTACAAATGATGTTTTGGGATATTAGGATTGACAATGGACAACCATTGCTACTGAGGGATGGCAATGGTCTTGCTAGATTCAGGAGACAACCGAGCCTGGTAAGACTCCTAAAGATACAAACTACAATATTACACACTGTAAGATGGCACGTTCGGCTGAAGCGTCGGCGAGAAGGGTTGGAATTAGCAATCCAATCGATAGATATAGTAAGTAAGACCTGGGCATTGGTAAGAAAGGGAGCATAAGGTTACGGTTACGGCGTCTGAGAAGGAAGGAACGACCTAATTCTCTGATTCCCAGAAGTAGGGCAACCACCCTACGGCTCTGGCCATTGCTCTGTTCATAGCAGAAAATAAATACTCTGTCTACCATGTAGTACTGGTAATTTACTAAGATCTTATTACCATTCCTGCTGAGGGCTGTCGAGGGCTGTTCAGGGTATTGTTAGATGCTAGATGCTTAGGCTAACCTTTACAAGCTTCCCAAGGTACGAACCAACCTGCAAGCTCAGGCATTATGTAGCTTTTTGGGCCAGAGCCAGCCAAGTGGCCCTCTCTCCCCGGGGAAAATGATGTGTTGTGATGAAATGATGATGATGATAAATGGATACATCACTACAACTACGTGTTTCAGTGCTTGTGTATGGTCAACAAGTGTTGTACTGTGAGACTATATGTGTGAGGTAGGCGAGCTTCCCACAAATCACGAATCACAAATCACGATCCAATGACACTCTTCTACATACAGTGGGGTGCGAGGCTATGCGAGGGTTCGGTTGAGTCAAAGGCAAAGGTAAAGAGAAAACACAGCTTGATATTGATCTCCTTCTCTGCACGGTGACTGTGACTAGCCGTCTACAGCTACATATCACTATGGTTACCAGTTCTATCTACATAGATATGAATTATGTTTTTGTGTGATGATTCTCAAGATTCCAACACTTTTGTCTCAGGAGGGCCACCAAAAGGAAAAGGCTTATGTGATATGGGACACATGCCTGATAAGCTTCCCATTGACAAACGGATACGCATTCGGTTCCGATATGGACCGCCAAACTGGGACTCCCGATTAGTGCCATGTACGATTGAAGTATCTAAGGTCTGGATTGCGAGGAATGTATGTGTCAGACTGCTTTATTCTGACATCCTCGTGACAGCCTATTGTAATCAAT
>JALLAU010000850.1:0-12370 GCA_036939495.1 Thalassiosira hispida
GCCGAGTTTGATGACCTGATGCTCGATGCACTCGAAGGAATAAAAAATGCTGTCGCGGAACGAGCCGAGAAGGAAAAAGACAAGAAATAGAGTATGTCCTGTAGGAGTCTATATTAATACTACTAGCTAGAAGAAATAAACGTTGTCTGTTAGAGCAATATATTTCTGCTGTCCAGATCATCTGAACTTTTAGCTTATTCGCCACTCTCGTACAACACGGGCGTTTCTGAGACCCCCCTATTGCCCGCCATGATTAATTCCGTTTCATTACTCAATGCGCCCTTCCTCTATCACCCAAAACGAACCAACTCCTTTATGGAGATTACACTTGATCCTACACGTTCAGTAAGAGTTACACTACTTTTATTGAGGTGATACATACAACTTTTATCGAGCTTCAAACAACATAAATCAAGGCGCCCATAACATCTAAAAGTCCCCAAAGGCCTGAAGATCATCTGGATCAAAGCAATAATCAGTCGCGAAACTACCTTGTCCTGCGCATCCAGGAACAGTCTCCATCCCAAACCTTGTAAAACAAAAGAGATTCTTCTCACAATGCTCATCATCGTCACAGTCTCCGTGACACTTCCCACACCGGTCCTTTTTATCACACGCTACTTCTTCTTTCGTTAGCAAATCCTCCTCGGTCAAACCATCGGCGAATGGATCGTAGCAATAGCTTTGGCCTGGCATACCAGGACCTTCGCAGCCGGGGACGAAGTCATATCCTCTCCGTTGGAAACACAATAATCCATCTTCGCATGCATCGTCTCCATTGCACGCCCCTGTGTTCAAGATATGAATCGATCAAAGATTGATGAATGAGTTAAATACAACCATTTGCAATGAGACAACATTCTATTCCAACTTACCAAGACACCTGCCACAAGGATTGTTCTTGTCACAACCCCCATCACTATCCTTTAGTAATACCGGTCCCGTAGGCTGGTCCGTAATCTGCTCCGTAGGCTGGTCAGTAACTGGCTCTGGAGTCGCTTGTTTTGTGGGGCTCGCAGATGGCTTATTCGTCCCACTTGTTGGCTCTGGTGTTACTTGAGCAGGTGTCGAAACTGTAGGACTCTTCGTCGGCCTGCCAGTGATTGTTGTTATTGGAACTTCGGCCTCGGCAGGAACTCGAATGAATTCTAGCTGAGACATGTCGGAAGTGGCACTTTCGACAGTATTGGCAGCTGTGGAACAATCTGATACAGTGCACCTCACTGTAACAGAGGAGGAATATAACACATTGTATATTGTTTCCGAGCCATTCTGCTGCAGGTACCTATTGCTTTCTCTCCTCTTCCTCTTTCGAATGGAGCTAGTATCGAATCCATCGAATTCAATTACCTGTATTGACTCTAGTGAGTATTCCGATGGAAGACTTTCGGACAAGGATGCAGAAATTGTGCTCTCAAGTTCGCTCTCAATTAGATTCCAATTTTGTTGTTCGGTAGTGCTCAATTCATCAGCAGAAAAGTCTGGCACTTTCATTTCCAAATATGCGGGAAGCACAACGTTCACTTCCGACTGGGATATGGGAATTATAATATGATCTGGTGTAGGTGAAGACGCTGCTGTATTTGTTGACGGGTTTGATTCTGGTGTAGGAGAGGGCACAGCAGGTACTGTGGAAATCGTTGCTGTGTTGTCATTATCCGATGGAACACCCGTGCTGTCATCGGATTGGATACCACTAGCGCCGCCGCCATCATTGTCTGTAGGAGAAGACGATAGCTGCACCACTCCAACAACCATGACTGTCACAAAGGCAAGAAACAATATCATAACAAGGCACAATAATCGCTTCGTTTTCGGAGAGGAGCCACTCAGCCAGGTTGGGCCAGTGCCACCCTTTGTTTGGTGTTGATACTGCGATGAAGATGGATGTTCTCCATTGTCCGACTCGAGGTCTATCGCATCACCCAATAATATCGCCTTTCCAGCAGTGCCCACCATTATCTCTTGTGAGTCACCCAGTGGCGTCGTTTGACTATGCATATTATGCGAAGATCGATTTTCGCCCACATCTTGAGCATGAGGATCTGGAAAAACGGGGTTGAATTGAAGGCCCATTTCGGGAAAGGGGTTGTCGTCCCGTGACGTAGAGTCTGCCATGTTTCTCTGTATTCTGTATTGCCTCTGCCGATTATTGCTGCTATTCTGTCTCCCTATTACTTATTGTTCATTTTAGCGGTCTTGTGACTTGTGAAAAGAATGACACGGTGCGTTGTTTTATGGCGGATCGTGCTGGCTTTTGTCCCGCCATTTTGGGCACGTTTTGGGTCTAGAGGTACCTAAGTAGTAGAAGAAGACTCGCGGGGAAATTGGGGGGAAAATTTCTAACCTTCTCAAAATTTTGGCTATCTATTAGATATTTATCTGAACGGAAACTCGGGTTACAAGACAGGCCAGACGCGGGGGGAAGGCGCGCCCGCCCGCCCGCCCGCTTGAGGTCCTACATACTATCTATGACCCTATCTGTCGTAATCTGGTCGTAGTGACCCTTGACTTATTGCTTCGTGACCTACCACGATCACAAGAGAACAAAAGCGGAGGAACAGAACAACTACATACAGCACCCACTGCACCACGCTTGTTGTTGTTGGCTTTGACCATGAAATAATAAAACCATGCCGCCGTTCCGCTCTCAACGATTTGACCCCTATGGCGAAGGCACCACCACCAGAGCTAGAACAGTAACTCCTCCTGCTTCATTGCCTCATGGCACGGCGCGTCAACGGACTTTGGTCGGCGGCGGACGGCCGTTGGACAGCAGCGGCCGCTCCGGCGGCGGCGGTCATTCCACCTATCGAACCGGCGGCTCTGGAGGAAACATCAACACCAGACGACAACCGCCGCCACCACATTCCGGTGGCAACTCAATTCATGATCGCATCCTAGGAAGCCACCAAGATGGTCCCATCCATCGCCATGGAGGCGGCGGCGTCGATTCTCGAGCATATCCTCAGGGTCATAATTCCGGATATACCAATTCCTACGGAGAACGGGGTTACTCCAGAGGACGAGATGCAATTATGGCAAACCAACCCGGCCTTCATGGCAATGGTGTTGTCATGGGCAAGACGGGGGCGGCTCCCCTTGCCACGCAGGTCCACCCCTTGATGGAGGTTAGGAAGCGACCCAAGTCTCAGCAAGCTGCAGGAGCGTACAATAATCCGTACAGCGGTGACAAGAGCAAGCATGGTGGATCTCGGGGGCACCAACCTCGAACAGCTACAACAACATCCAATTTCGTTCAACAATCAAAACGAATTATGTCACTACTGCTGGGTCAAATCCCAGAAGAGGATTTGATCACCCTTCAAAAACAAGAGCAGTATGGACTTCAGGGATCAAGCGAGGAAGAAATATTAATGAAACTTCTGTCCGCCAAATCCACAGTCCGATTCCTTCGCTTATTTTTACTTATTCCACTTCTTGTATTCGCATCAAAGCGGGTACTACCTCCCATAGCGGACATGATCACTCGTCCAAGAGTATGGCGATGGTCTGCGGGTGTGGCGATGCCAGGACAGAAGAATGTAGCAAGCCGAAACTTGGCGGGTAGGAATTGCGTCATGAACTACTTTATAGAGAAACAGCCACCGGATGAGTATGATCCCGACTTTGTGGAGATCAAGCCCGGAGAGAAGAATAAGGATGGTACCCTCAAGACTCGATCGCCCGTGAAGATTATTGAAGGAACCTATAGGACCAAGGGTCAAGTTCATGTTATTAGCAGGTTTGTCGAGGCCGTGGCCGATAGTTTCAGAAGCAACACTGGGATCAGGCAGCACATCATCTTTACTGAAGTGAGGGACTCGGGACATTTGGCCTTCGAAGCCGCGAGACATTGGCCTCCGAGAGGCAAACACAGAACCACCGTCCATGTGATTGCTTCTGATGAACTGCCCTCAGATAAGGCAGGCAGGAATGCCGCCAAGGCCTTGGGATACGGAGCCCTCGAGGATATCGAGGAACGGTTCAAGGGTAACGAGAAGGCACGCATTTATGATCGTGATGGAAACATCGCAGGCCTGCCTGACACTGCAGAGGATATGGATGATGACGAGGTGTTGGACGGGTTGGAGATTGACGTTCCCGATAGAGAGACGCTCGAATTCCGAATGAGGACTGGCAAGAAGGGAAGGAAGCACACGAACAGTACCTTGTTGCCTGATGGAACGAGACCTTATCCTAACCTGAGGGCGCTTTTGCCATTCGAGGAAGAAGACGATGAGGGTGAGATTGTGATACCGTATTTGCATGTCGATGGTTCGACCATGGCGAATCAATTGCTTGTGTTGGAATCGGCACGAGATTTGCTAGAAGAGAACAGGGTCGTGGCAGTGGGCGTCGAACACTCTCCAGACATGGACGTTCGGGAACTGATTGCATTCTTCTCCGACGTGAGATACAAAACCTTCTTCTTGGGCGCCCGTCAAGTAGCCCGTATCGACAACTTGTGCGACGAAGTATTGGACGATGTCCTTGACCATCCATCTGTCAGCCTACCCAAAGGGAATTTCATCCGCCGTATCTTCATCCGGTTGGGTCTCATCTCCAAGGAAGAACAAAGAATATCTGGTAAGGACAGTCCAGAAGGACCAAAGTTGAGAGAGACTCCACCCTTCTTCGTGGCCATGCCGCGAGGACGCAGGAGCAAGGAGGAGATGACTATACAGCACATGTATGATTTGTTTGGTGGATATGGTGGTGGTGGTGGACAGATTAAGACTGCTAACGATCGTAAGGCGCCTGGCGCCAAATAGGTGCCAAACATCAAGTGATGACGGACATCCGTTGCACGTGTAAAAATATGTAGGAATAAACATTATCAAGTACATGGATATCATTGTCACAGATTGTTTGTGTCGGGCCTTCAACTATGGCAAGCACTGGTGAAAAAAGCTCTTTTAAACAAAGTAATGTGGTACCTTAGTACAAAAATATCCAATGGATATACTAGGCGCCGATATGAATATGAATACTACCAAACTAATCTCTCCCTCACGGCGTTTTCAGCAAGTCTTCAATCTTGCTGCTATGCAATTGGTGCAACCAATCAAAACCACCAACATAGGTATGGGCATCATTATCATCTTTGGCAGCAAAGAAGAGCTGGGGATAGCATCCACGAATGCCACTAATTGCAAAGAATGCATTCCTTTTCTCACGCTGTGAGGGATCCATCCCATCAACAACGTTGTAGGAAATGCATAGATCATCGAGAAGTTGAACAGCGGCAGTCTGATTCGCTTTCTGAGTTTCATCATAGACTCCATTCGAAATGAGAACCGTCATACGCGCCTTTGTGGCCTCGACAGTCGAGGTATTAGCAGGTACATGTGCCGGATTGCCCGGTTCTCCATCAGTCTGGCCAACTATCGCCCTCAGCTCATCAACATTGCTGCTATGCAACCAATCATAACCACCAACATAGGTGTGGCTATCACCATTCTGAGTGGATGAAAAGATCTGTGGGTATTTACCACGGATACCACTAATTTTGAAGAACTCATCCCTTTTCTCACGCTGTGAGGGATCCATTCCGTCAACAACATCATAAGGGATACAAAGATCGTCGAGTAGTTGGATTGCACCTTTTTGATGAGCCTTCTGGCTGTATTCGTATACTCCGTTCGAGATCAGGACGGTCAATCGTGACTTTGCACTGCCTTGCAATGAGTAGTCAGTCTCGATTGGTAGACTATCCGTCGCAGGCGCTGTCATTTGCACATCAGCTTTAGAAAGACCATTCTTGCCTGAGATGGGATCGGTACCTTCCAATGAATGATCAACCTTTTGGGCTGCACTATTTTCCACGGATGCTTGAATCTTATCCTTGGAAAGTCCAGTATTGCATGAGTCTCCAAGAACGTCAGGTGACATCTTCTTCGAATTCTTTGACACGGGAGTTAGATCGCAATCAAAGAATTCGGCCTTTTCACTTTGAATCTCGCATAGACTAGCATCTTTGGCTGGCTTTGTGGCCTGCGATGCAGAGTCTTCTTTTGCTGCGTTGCTCGGAGAGGCCTTCTTAGTGATAGTACTGCTGCTCTTGATTCTAGGCATGGTATCCTTCGGCTTGCTATTGCTCACTAGCTGCATATCAACATTTTCTTTGTCGGCCGTCGAATGCTTTCTAGGGGTCAAAGACTTACGAACATTGCCATTCTTATCGGTCATGCGCCCATCGGAACCAGAATTTGAGAGAGGAATCTTCTTCGTTTCTTTGTTGGAAGTTTCGTTGGTACAATTTGTCTTCGTATCCTTATTCAGAGGCTGAGAATTCATATGCTTGAACAAGTCGTAGGAAGGCTTATTGGAAATCATGGCCGACGACGATTCATTGTACACGGAGGTGTCAGACGTTTTGGACACTGCGGGCTTGATCTTCCCGGAATGCGCATCCGCTGATATCTGCTGTTGGTTATACAGATATCGATTTCGGGCAATGGGGTGATGATCATCGACACAGTATGTAAATTTTGTAGAATCTTCATACTGATCACGCTGTGGCAAATCATTGACAATGGTTGTGCCTGGAAAATCACCCTTGACCATTCGCCTGGATGTACCTAAATTGCCCTTGACATTGTATGCAGCAGCTCTTTCACGAATCCTTTTCGATAGTCGGCGATAGACCCTGTCATTGGAATGCGGTTTTGCTGCCATGCGGGCAGGAGGACGCAAAAAATGATTGTCTTCCAATATGCTACTATTGTTCGCGGGAAGAGTGGATGAAACTTTGATCAAGCTTCTGTTTTTCCTCTTCCATGGCGACTTCGTCTTATGACTCCCGCGGCGATGGCGTCGCGAGGTGGTGGTGATGGATGGGCCGAAGAAGAAGTTGTATGCGATGAATGCAACCACGCAAGTGAAGACGCCAAGGAGGTACGCTTGTAGCGGTGACATTATTTCATAAGGCCAAGAATTCGAAACAATGCTGTGGTAGCCACTGGTGAGATGGCCGTTTCCCAACGTCGACGACGGGGATCTTTTCAGAACTGGCATCATCGTGCGTATGAACCAGATCTCCGGTGGTTGATGAACTGATTGCCAACTATCTACAGCCGAGTGGACGTGACGATGTCTTTGGGAGTCGCGACCTCAAGAACTGAAACTCAACAGATCTTTGCCAAGCAAGAATGAAAGCTCCCCAAGCGAAGTCGGAGATCGGACAAGTCGCAAGCTTGTGGCAGACGAGAGGGTGGTTTTTGTTGGTTTTATATTTAGCGATAATCATTACATACTGAGTCCTACGTCGAATCTTACTCAATCGCTAATCGGGGATCAGCTTGACACGCCCACACGCCACCATCGGCTACGTGAACGTTACTCGGCCACCCTCTAAAACAGCTGAGAACTCTGGAAGACTTGCAGAGTTTCTACAACAGAAACTGAGAAGGTTGAAGCTTTCTGGTTATTCTCAATACCTCTCAGCTGTTCCAAAAGTGACGTGACCAGCGTCGTCATATTATTAGCAGAACCCTCGCATTTCCTTCATACAAGAAGTATGTTTCCTCACCCAAAGTTCTGGTTCTTTCCCTGCTTGGATGATGATGAGAGCTCCAACTCGACAAGCTCCCACCATTCCCACCCAAAGATGTTCTTAATAGCTCCAACTCGACGAGTTTGGTGCTTCTCTCATAAAAACAAAAGTTCAAAACACCATCAAGTCAACTCAACAAAACACTTACGTCACTTTTTCTTCAAATTACTAGTGCAACCTGAAAATGAAGTTTACATTCTTTGCGCTGCTCTTTCCATTTATCGAGGATGATTGTGAAGTGTGGGTCCTTATCAATAATGAGGCTTGCTGTAAAGATTGGAAGTACGTCCTCTGGGACATTGACAGGGAAACGTATAGTCAGGCCACCTGGTTTTGTCTTGGACTGGGGCGCTAAAGTTGACTACATCTGAAACGCAGGTCTTGATGCAGACTACATATACAAAAGGGACGGCAACTACCTGAAAGCTCCCGGCAACAACTGCGAACGTGATGATCCTTGAATAGGAGGTTTGCCCTGTACGTACACGAAGGATGACATTGAGGGTCCCCATTATGACTGCGATAGTGATGATGAATAGATATGGAGATCTAAAGAATGACCACTATGTGATAACAAGCTACGTCCTGTTTGAACCTGTACAACTAAATTATTGCCAATTAGTAGCTTGCATTCCAACACAGTTCATTATACGTAATCGCTTGATCTTTACCTTGCCTTACCCGCCCAATTCAATGTTATCCCATGCAAGGCCCGGATATATCGTAAATCAAAAGGAACCGGCGAGAGCAAACAATGGGGTAACATGGTTACACGCCACCATATAGAGCGAGAAGGTGTGCAGTATCATTCATGAATGGGTATTCTCTCCCAAGTACTACCTAGGAATGAGTTTCAATTGAAGTATCTTTTTTGAGAGAGGCTACTAAGTAACTTTGACGTGTTAATGCGAAGATGAATTATACCTCACACGGCAAACAGTGAACTGATAGTTTCATTTCAGCCTATTCATGTATTATGCAAATAATGTTCAATTGAAAAGATTTCATTGTTGCATCATGAATACACTCAATTGAGAAATCTCAGTAAAACATGTATTGTCGAACTGAGAGAAAATTACCCTTGAATAATGACAAGGAACGATAGCAAGAAAGGCGGAGAACGACTCAAAAACTAATATTATGTTTCAGGGCAATAATTGAAATTGGCACATCAAACCACCATATTTGCTAAAATATGTAGAATGTTTATCATCTCCTATCTCTGCTCATTAATTTGTGTGGTGCAAAGAAATCATGGGACTACCAGACCTTCACGAAGGATACCAATGTATTCGCTCGCGGGATCCCATATGCATTGTGATTAAATTTCCTTGAAAAAGGTGACACGCATTCTCTAGAATAGCCTTGACATGTGAAATATTGCATTTCTTGTGCATATTTTGATTTGGAAATACCCTTGCATATAGATGGCGAGCTGAGATATTTTCATTTCAGGTTTCGTGGCTTCAAATCTGATTGTCCTTTTGCGCTTTTTTTTGAGGAGGGAATGAATGCTGTGCAAAGAAATCTGAAACATCTGGGATTGGCTCGGTTCTCGGTCTGGCGGGATCGCTGAGCATTTTTAAGTGATGCCTTTCAGCTGATATGTTTTTTAAGTGATGCCTCTCAGCCTGATATGCCACCAGAAGTTTGTCCAACCTGTCCCATGCTGCACCCACATAGCCCTCTGGCTAAAGCCTCTGTGTACCGGACAACCCATCACACTTTTCACCAAATGGAGAGGGGCTCGCTCCTAGTGGTCTAGCCGTAAAAACAACAAATCGCTTCCAAGGTAGTATTTGGATAATGTGGAGTGGCGATATTGCAGGCTGGTAGATACCATCAGAAGCTTGCAAGCCCACTCCCATCCCAGCATGCATGCAAAAAGCGGCTACAGTAGGTACTACCTGCCTTGGACGCCTTTTGGCAGCAAACATTATAATAGTATGGGGATCCCCTAAGATGTTCCAACATATGCAAGAAGTAACAAATCTGCAGCACAGAGCCAAATGGCGGCGGTACCGTCCTACAATGGTCATAGAGGGCTGCCAGGAATACAATGCAATAATGTTCATGTCTCCCCCTTGAGCCACAGCCTGTAGAATATTTGATTGGGATAAGGCAAGACGACATGTTGAAAATTAGAACGACGCATGATAGAAGACAGGGTACAGATCAAAAATGAACGGAGGTAGGAAAAAATGAAATATTAGATGATAGACGGGTTCAAAAAGTTGTACCTATGTAACCTGCACAAGTTCCCCTCTTATTGTGTCACATTTAGAACGCTAGACCCCCAATTCGCTAGACATAAGCCTCCACACTTACTACCATCGCATTACTCTTCGTCAATCTCTTCCATTGGATCAAGAGGAGCTTTGCGACTTTCTGACCCAGCCTTCTCCTCGTCGTCATCTTCATTAGCTTCCAACACTTTCAACGTGGCCGCAGCCATCCGAGCCATGCACTCACTCGTTGCCATGGTCAATCGGTTGTATTTCTTCACTAGTTCAGTGCTATCTTCCTCATCCAACCCCGCCTTCTGAGCAAAGAGGTCAGCGATAAGCTTCGCGTTCTTCTTCTGCTGTCGTGATGTATAAATGATGAAGGCACAACTGTATATGACACAGAGTATCCCAGCCACAATGTATGGTAAGCGGGAAAGGATTCCGTAGAATATTGGGCCCGTGACCGCCATTACCACGTTCATAATCCTACGAAGCAGTTGACTTTGGACGATGTGGAGTTATAGAGACAAGTTCAAGTTATGGTTATGTAAACATTTCCAGCTCACAAAAAAAGCAGTTGAGATACACATGAAATATATCAGTTTCACTTACGCAGAAGGTCCAAGAACAGCATAATAATGTGAAGTAGTGATAGAGCCCTGAAGCTCAGACAGCAGAGTTAAAAACAACTCGCAAGCCCCAATTAGGAACAAGATACATACCACCTGCACAATAAAATTTGGTACCAATAGACCCAACACTGAAACTGAGATGGTGGCGATGAGAACATAAAGGTTGTACGGTGATCTAACATATTTCTTCTGAAATTCTCTACCCTTGGAGGAGATTGCCATGAATGTTAGTATCGTTCCAAATAGGGATGCTGTGTTGGGACAATAGTATATAGTATATATGGGTAGAGAGTTACAACAATACAATGAGGTGTGAGAGAAAACTTTCGCACACAACTTTTCAATCACACACAAGGCAAAAGAGAGATCACTCACCAGCTGAAAAGATAGTACCAATACTACCCTGATTAACACCAAATTCTTCAAAGATGAATAGTGGTCCAATCGAGAAGAGATACCCACAAGCAATAGATTCAATACTAAAGATGATAGCCACCAAGTACGTGAAATGACTAGCCTCTATCTCTTCGGCACCTGAGTAGCGTGCCATGATAGTCGGCCGTCCCTTCCCGTTTTTGATGGAGTCGGCAATTTTCGTTTCACGAAACTTCTTTTGTTCACGAAACTCTGTTTGTGAACTCCTATGATTATCCTTGGTAGTAGTCGCAGGTGGTGCTTCATCTTCATCTCCATCTCCACCCCCAGCCCCCACAGCTTCATCGGCAGCAGCAGCAGCAACAGGAGGAGCAACCAAAAAGTAAATCAAACTAATCAATTCCAATCCTAAAACAATAATCCCCGCCACGGCAATACCACTCACACCCCATACCTGGAATGCCATCCCCCCGAAGAAGAATCCTAGTATGACAGCCACACCAATAAATGCACTCTGATTACTCATTGCCATTCTCATCTTATCAACATCAGTGACATATATCTCCTTGGAATATACGAATACAGCCGCCGATGCTTCTGCTAATCCCGCGGCTATGTTACAACTTGCAAATACTGCGACATTGCTTGTGTCGGCGAAGAATAGTAGACACGTATACCCCACGATACCAGCGACGCTACCAACAAAGTGACTTAGTTTGGTTGCAAATATTGCACCGGCAATAGCAAACACTCGGCATAAATGAAATGCACCAATGCATAGTCCAATGGTATTCAAACTCAGGCTATATCATGATTTTAATTCAATAACAAAGTATATGAAGGGTAGACGCGTCGCTATGGTGCAGAAGAATGGCATGGCGAAGATAAGATTGACATCTCGTAGCGTTAGCTTGACTACTTCAACAACTTCAGTCTTTGTCTTTGTAGTACTGTCATTGTTGTCGTCATCTTCGTCGTCATTACATTTGTTATCCTCCGCACTTATAGTTGGCAGTATGGTAAATCGTTTCGTAGCCCTAGGCGCAACAGCTTGTTGTTGAGCACCCATAAATGCGGATAAACGTTTCCCCTCATTAGTTTGGGAATTAAAGAGCTGGGTTGGATCGGTGTAGATTAGTTTATCCGCCTCGGTTAGTACCAATCGTTGCGTTTGTCTACCCGTCTGACAGTTCGGCTGATTTGGCTTTGGTTGTGTCATCATCGGTGGTAATATGTTGTAATAGATATTGTTGCGATTCGCAATAGCAATAGGTTGCAATAGCAATAGGTTGTGCAATAGCTAGGTTGGTTTGTAATTGATTGAGTACACACACATCAGCATCAGACAAAGATTAGTATGTTCAAAATTCACTGTACTACTCCCCAGCAAACGGGTGATATATGTTGACATGCCTTTCAAAGTGACATCTAAACAAGTAAATCAAGATGAAAATACGATTGATGGAGTGTGAAAAATATTCCTCCTGACTCGTTTTAAGTGATGTGCCTTTCAGCCTGATATTATCAGTGCATGATACATGGGAAAAGATCGGTACCGGGAATCGAACTCCGGGACC
>JALLAU010000851.1:0-12484 GCA_036939495.1 Thalassiosira hispida
GCCAACTTTCAACGCCCAATAACACCAGAACCAACCATAATGGTGACCCATATGAATGATAGCTCATATTGACCGCCAAGACCTTTCCAACGATACATCGCACGTCTATGTACGTCAAGTAGAAAAAAAATCTGCCTCTGAGCATTCCAAATATATGGTAGAGAGAGTGTGAAAAAATCAAGGCGCGCTTTTTGGAAAAGGGCGGGAACGCGCGCTGCGAAAAACCAAAGTTGATTCAACATACGTAGGATCTCATACCATAAGAACCAAAAATCAAGATGTTGGCATGCACATCTTTGACCTTACAAAATTGTAAAATCCAGGTTTGATGAAAATAAACATTTACAAAATTTACATCAAGTATTTACAAATCTTTACTCCTACATACGATAAGTATTATTACATACGAACCTGCAAACAGCACCTGCAATACCACACACAAGAGAATGTCAGTCGAGTTGAAGTTGCTTCATATCTTACACGTGGAAGTACTGTATGTTTCCAACGCTGGAATACTACGAGGCATTTTTGTGTAAATCGTTTTGTAAATCGGCCAAAGTGGCTTTGTAAATTCCCCCAAGCTTAGTGGAGAAGAACTACTGATCGCACCACAAAGACAATACAATACATCATAGTCAAGCAATCAAATCAGTTGGGTGGCAGTTGGCAGGCATAAATTGATAATCGGTCATGGCCGCAACAACAGCAAAAGGCACCCCCGCCTCGGCGAGGAATCTCCGAGCCTCCGTCAAAAAGCGCCCAGCCGCGATGCCGCCCATACCCGACGTAATTTCAGACCCAACGAAGCTCCTCAAGTCCTCCGTCATGGCCGATTACAACCAGGCCCGCGCTGAGGCCTTGCCCATGACCCGCGCGGCCAACCATGATTCCTTCATGCGTTACTTCAGTTGGGGCGACCCGGACAATGATCCGCAGTCCAGGGCGGGTGCCAAGGTGTCGCTGTGGCGCCTACTGAGTTATTCTACTTGGAAGGAACGTTGGTTAATGGTATTTGGCATTATCATGGCAACGTTTACCGGTCTGGGTCTTCCGGCGTGGCTTGTTTTGCTGACAAAGAGTCTTGATACTATGTCAAATTTGGGTGAGTGCTGCATTTTTCATTAAATTTTGTTCACGTTAGATGATACAAGTCTCTAACATTGATTGAACATCTGATACATGATCTTTTGACCAGGTGCACTTATGAACAAGGTCGGAAGCGAAGGCCTCATGGACTTTTTGCAGCAGGAATTGTTCAAGCTTTGTATCGCCTTTGCGGTTGTGGGGTTGGTCTGTCTGGTTACCGGAGCGCTCTATGTGTCTATCTGGACCTACACGGGCGAGAAGCAAGCCTTGAGGATTCAAACCGAGTTTGTCCGTGCTAGTTTGAACCAGGATGCTGCGTGGTTTGACAGTAATGATCGAGAGGCTTTGCCCACCAAAATGGGAACTGCGTTGGTCCATCTTAATAATGCCATTGGGAAGCAGGTTGGTAAGTCTTTAATCTTTTTGCTCATATTTATGAATACATAGTTGGAGCTTAATCTGATGAACCGATCTTCGCATTTTGGTGAACATAATATAGTTGATGTCTATGCCAATGCTATCAGTGCCATTGGTTGTTTGATTGTGGCATTGCTCTTGAACACAGCACTTTCTTTAGTCATGCTTTGCGTGGTACCTGTAGCAATGATAATCATGGCCCTGTTTAACTATTGTATCCGAAGAGTGAAGAAGCGCGCCAGTAAAGAGATTGGCGAAGCAGGGGGAGTCGCAACTGAGACTTTGGCAGGGATCAAAACCGTAGCCTCGATCTGTGCTCAGCCCTACTTTAGGAACAAGTACCAGAATCACGTTACCGCGTCAGCTAAGGCGAGTGTCAAGGCGGCATTCTTATCTAGTATGTTGGCTGGCGTGACCGGTGCACTATTTTACATCACCTACACGGTTGCTTTCTACATTGGTACTGAACAAGTAGTAACTGGAGCCGGATGGGTCACTATCGTCAAATGCTTTCTATCGGGAGAGCCTCAGTGTCGTGTGACTGGGGCATCTGTGATGTGTTGCATTTACGGTGTAATTCTATGTGTCACGTTCTTTGGATTGATGGGCCCAGGTCTTGCGCAAATCAATCTTGGAAGATCTGCAGCTGTTGAAGTGTTTGATACGTTGAGAAGGACGCCAACGATTGATCCCAGTTCCATGAAGGGGAAGAAGATCGAAGGAGGTCTACAGGGAAAGATTACATTCAAGAATCTGTTCTTTTGCTATCCAAACAGTCCTAATCGAGCCATATTTTATAACTTCAACTTGACCGTTGAGCCTGGACAGTCCATAGCATTAGTGGGCCCATCAGGTTCTGGCAAATCCACGATTGCACGCTTCTTGTTGCGTTTTTATGATCCCAATCAAGGGGAAATATACATTGATGATAAACATCCGCTAACTGCTCTCAACGTGAGTTGGTGGCGCAGTCAGATTGGATATGTTGCTCAGGACCCCGTCATCTTTCCGGGAACTATCCGCGAAAACATTGCCATGGGTAAACCACCCTCGAATGGCCCACCCGCTACCTCAGAAGAGGTTGTCCAAGCCGCAAAAATGGCATGTGCGCATGAGTTCATTTTGAATTTACCAAACGGGTGAGTTGTTTGTACACATGTGTACACATTTCATTCAAGCATGAAATATCTTGGCAACGAATTTACTCATGAGCTCATCAACTTTCTTATCTTCAGCTATGATACTTACTATGGTGGGTCGTCAGTGCAGCTCTCAGGAGGACAAATGCAGAGGATTTCCATAGCCAGAGCGCTGATTCGCGATCCTAAAATTCTAGTCCTCGGTGAGCAAAAGTTTTTTGTACTTTATTCTAGCATGAAATATCTCAGCAACAAACTTACTTATGATCTCATCAACGTCGTTATTCAGACGAGGCAACTTCGGCTCTTGATCAAATGTCAGAGGAGCACGTCCAGAATGCATTGGCAAATATCAGGAAGAAAAAGAAGGTGACGACTATCACAGTTGCTCACCGTTTGACAACGATCATTGATTCAGATGTCATTGCAGTGATTGCCAATGGATCGATTGCAGAGTTGGGGGATCACGAATCTCTGCTTCACCAGGACGGGGGCATCTACCAGAGCCTGTGTGCATCCCAGGGTATCAAACCCCATGATTCAGGATCATCTGTTCTTGACAGAGCGGTTGTGGAGGAGAAAGGTGTGGAACTCCCAGCCTCTGCTTCAATGGCCCCAGTGACAGAGACATCTAAAGAATCAATTGCCAAGGATCCGGAAGCAGGAGTTGCTGCTCAAGAAACCGAATCTGACGAGGAGGAAGAAGAAGCGGTTGAAGTTGAATCAGCGAGTATGTCATCCATCTGGCGCCTTGTTGGTTGGGACAGTATCTACACGATCATTGGAATCATAGGGAGTGGCATCGTCGGCGCTCTATCTCCGTGTGAAAGTATCCTGACAGCCCAGATTGTTGAAACGTTTTACATTGTTGATGCTGACGAGATGGTCGAACAAAATATACCTTTTATTATCAAGTTTTTGTGGTTTGCCCTTGCCTCATTAGTAGGCAATTGTATGGTCGGTATTGGCCTCTCTCGCAGTGGAAGCAACCTTGGCGCAAAGATGCGCAACCTTGCGTTTGGATCTATGCTCAAAAGAAGCATGGGCTGGTTTGACCTCCCCGAGAACACTACTGGGGAATTGACTACGATTCTTGGTGCAGACATCGAGGCTGTCGAGACTCTAACAGGTCTGCCATTGGGATATCGTGTAAGAGTCTTGGTGTCTGTCGTAACAGGAGTGGCGATTGCATTATCATACTCTTTGGAGATTGGTTTAGTGGCCCTTGCTTGTGTGCCATTCATTATGATAGGTACGTTCATTTCCCCTAGATGTTTGGGAGTTCATTATTCAATTGAGTAATACGTACAAGGTATTCGTCCTCGATCTCATCTGTTCTTTGTGACTATTTTTCGCCGTCTATGATGTAATACTTGAATAGCTGGAATGTTGCAAGTCTGCTGCTCAAGAAAGAAGATTGTGGATCAAACCCATGGACCAAGTGCCCCCACAATAATGGAGCAAGGACTAAGAGGCATTTCTTCTGTGCAGGCATATAATCTAGAGAGCAAGGTGGGCGATGATTATTCCCGAGCTATAGAGCCCGAAAGTGCAGGAAAGGTGAAATCAGGCATGATTGCAGGCGCAGTATTTGGATTTTCTCAGATGGCAGGTGAGTTGATACAAAGTACTTCCTACTTTTTGTGTTTCTTTGACAACTAATTTTGGGTTTTGCGGCATCTAGTGTTCGTGTCCTTTGCTGTAATCTTCTACACGGGCAGTCAATTGTTGGTGCAGGCAAAGATCGACTTTGTTAGTTTCTTCACTTCTGTCTTGGCAGTGATGTTCGGTGCATTAGGTGCCACGCAGGGTAAATATTCCATTATGAATTCACTATCACTATTATCCTATCGATTTCTAAATGCTTTTCGCTGCAATTCTCTGCCGACACAGTTTCAGCAGACTTCAATAGTAGGAAAAGGTAAGGACAGCTATACATCTGAACTTCTATGGTTTACTTATTAGGAGGAGATACCTAATTAATTTCATGATACCTCCCACCACTATCTAAACAGAGGGCTGATTGCAGCAGCAAGAATCCTTTCTACATTTGAAGGACCGACGGATGGCAGTGATGAGGATGTAGGCGACATTGTGCCAATCAATGGAGACATAAAGTTCGAAGCTTGCGAATTCTCATATCCTGCCAGGCCTGACTTTCCCATTTTTTACAAGTCTCCCGAACACAATGGAGTCAATCTATCTGTCGCCCAAAAAGAATCAATTGGACTGGTTGGTAGATCAGGGTGAGTAGGGAGCTGCTAAGAGTGGAGTGATAGTTCAATTTCTTACATCACACACAACATCTCTCATCACACTAATTCTTTCTTTCATTCAGATCGGGAAAGTCGACCATTCTTCAGATCATCATGCGATTCTACGAAAACACAGGAGGCTCTGCGGCACTTGATGGACGAGAGTTCAGTGAGCTCAACGTGAACAATCTTCGAAGTCAGGTGGGGTATGTGGGTCAACTGCCGACATTGTTCAATGGTACAGTCCGTCAAAACGTTTTACTCGGAAAACCTGATGCCAGTGTCGAAGAAATCGAAGCTGCATGCAAGGCAGCGCAGGCTCACGACTTCATCTTGAATCTATCAGACGGATATGAAACAGAAGTTGGACCAGGCGGAGGTTTGCTATCGGGAGGTCAAAAGCAGCGGATTGGTTAGTCCATAGTGTATCTAGAGCTTTCGATCCACATCTATTATCCTCTGACCTACTTAACATTGCTGATTCCTGATTATTTGTAACCAGCTATTGCCAGGGCAATTATCCGCGATCCAAAGATACTCGTTCTTGATGAGGCGACAGCCGCGTTAGATAACGAGAGTCAAAAATTGGTACAAGCAACCTTGGACGAATTGCAAGTGACTCAGCCAAGGACTACGCTTACTGTCGCTCACCGCCTTCTGACCATCAAAGATTGTGAGTTATTTGTTGCTAGTAAGTTTTTGAACATTATTTCTGTACCCTCTCACAACACATTCATTTATTGCCACTACCATTTACCTAGGCGACAAAATTGCATTTTTGGGAGATGGTGGTAAGTTTCATCTTTCGACTGAGAGAGTTTTACACAGAAAACTTGTTCATCATACATACTCATCATTTACAACTCATTTTCCATCTTCTACCACCAGGTGTCCTTGAAATGGGCAAACATTCCGAATTGTTGGAAATGAAAGGTATGTGATGACCATGTATATTTCCTTCTAGGACTGTTTGTGAAGAATGCACACACTAACCGAAGCCCCCATTTTATCTCCCCCATTTGCTAGGAAATTATCATCAGTTGTGGTGCATGCAAAACTCAGATGATGAGCTGGAGAAAAGTTAAATGGGTTTCCATATTGTTTGTCAGTAATATCCTGTGTGAAATACCACGACTTTAGAGTGGTATGTGTACTCCAAGAGAGTTGTGGCTTCATAATATTTGTTCGGAATAGTTTTCCCTATACTTTGGAGGAACTCCTTAAGCATCATGTGGGCTGTTGTTAATTTACTGAATAGTACAATATCAATGCTTAAAAACAATTTAATCTTATGAAACATGGATGCTGAATAGGTAGACCTAGAGTTGGGGTTTAATTCAACAAAAGAGGCTCCTGACGAGACAATATCTACTATCGTATTGAATCTTGAGACAAAGATTGATCATCCAGGCAGATTAGATACTATTAGATACCATAGGGGCCTCAAGATTTCAATACACATGTCACATACACAATACACCACGGACAGCAACACATGCCTCCAAAATCAAGAAATCAGAAACTCAATCTTAATCTGGCACAGCCATGCTATGCGCCAGCCATTTTTCAATATGAAGGGATTCAACAAATTTCCCTCAGGTCATATTCTTGTTCGATAGGATTCATATTTGAATGACACTCATTGGATTATGATCAAATCATGGCACTGGACTAAAGTAAGAGTTGCGATATTGTACAACATTAAAGGATTACCATCTAATTTAGTAAACAACACACCAATACCCCATCAGCTCGCGGGACGCTTTGTGAGCGAAGCAATCTATCCCCAATCCCCATGTATTGCATCCAATACCTATGATGCCATACTACATTCCTCCCCAGACAAACTATAAGAATATTGTCACACATCCTTGAAGACATCTTAAATAAGTGCCTCCACATCAATCACCTCCACAACATCATCATCATCATCACTACTTTCCAAGCCAACTTCCAGGGCAGTTTCCATTGTCCTTCCTGCAGCATTGCGATTGGCATAGTGATTCCCGCGGTTCCTCTGACTCCTACCTGCTCCACCGTATGAAGGGGCCGCCATTGGGGCAGCCGAAAACATGCTGAAGGGATTGTCGGATGGGGATGGAGCAGCTCGGCTGGCATGGCTACTCCTACGGGCAGATGAGTTAAATTGATACTGTCCCGAAGATCTACCATCCTGTCTCATGGTGTTGGAACTGCCTCCCTCCAATTCACGGTGCAAACGACGAATGTAAGACGAGGGGGACAATGACAACAGATCCTCCTCTTCCCCGGTGAGAAATAGAGAGCCAGTGGTGTTGTCCGTCGCAGATGTCCTACTACTGCTGCCGCCATTGCTACCGCTGCCCGGGTTGGGAAAGGTTTGGAACGATGTAGTCCTGGTGGACGATGACCGGCCAGCAAATCCCTGAGGGCCCAGCGTAACGCTGACAGATGCGCTCGCCGACCAGGGAGAGGAAGGTTCAAGCGAGAAGGGATAACGGTCAGCATTTCCAGATGTGGTTGATGCCATTGTGGTCGTCGTCCTCATGGTGGGCTGCTGCTGCTGAGGCATCTGGGGAGGAGAGGGGAGCGGGCCCCCAAAGGGACTCTCGCGAACGGAGGTCAGGTTCGGACCCCCCGTCCTCGTGGCAGTAGGAACTGAGGACAAAAAGGGTGACCCAGCGGGGCCAAAGTTAGTCTGACCACGAACTTGACGGAACAAACCACCACCGCCGCTAGGTCTCGAAGGAGGACCGGGAGGAGGAGGAGGCTGATACCGAAATCCCAAGGATGATCTGCTATTCGCAGAAGCAGAAGCGGCAGCCTGCTGCCTATGTTGCTGTCTCCGGACGGTAGCGCCAAATGCCGCGGCCGATGGCATGTTGGATGTGAATCTAGCGGCAGAGGCACGGTTGGGGCCGCCGCCGCCGAGGGAGGAGGCACCCAATCCCGAGAAGAGGAGTTGGGCAATGTGGGTTGGCCACGTTCCATTGGCTTCCATGCTCGCTGATGTGCACAAGCAATAAATAAAATACAGGTCAGAAGGGAAAAGTCATAGAGTTGCATATTTTGATACACATATATCCCCCATAGACACACAATTGTAACTGACCAAATATCCCCTCGATCGGGTTCACAAAGCTATTTACATCGCTCCTCTGATCTCTATTCCGAACCCTCTTGCTATTCCTTCCACAATCCGACCCTATCCCCCCCTCAGCACTCCCAGCCTTGCGCTTTTTGGGCTTGTGCACCTTGTCAATCTTAAAGAACCTAGCTTTGCATAGTGGACAGGAATTTTCCTGATCCGCCCATTTTTCAATACACGTAAAGCAAAATGGATGAACACACACGTGGATGGTGCATAGTTCATCTTTGGAGGGTTCCTCCAAACAAATGCAGCATGTGGGAGGGGGTTCTTCCTTCTTCATTTGTTCAGCAGCTCTCTTGCTGCCCGGTTTGGGGATTATGGTTGGTTTCTTCTTGGAGGCTGCCTTGGGCTTAGTGGCCGGTTTTGAGGCCTCGGTCTTGACCTTGACCGACCTCGCCGTCCCCTCTTCGCTGTATGGACCCCCCCCGCCCATTCCATGGGTGGCTAGCGCCGTTGAGATGCGTTCCAGTCCCCTGACTGCAGCTTGACGACGGGAGCGACGAGGTAGGAAGGCGGGCGTGTCCACAGTCGCTGCTGTTAATGCAGCGGAATTCTCTGTTGACCTGCCATTACCATTGGATGTGCTCTCAGTCGCAGTATTGGAAGAGCTAGCCGGCATGTACGAGGTTGACGCAGCCGCAGGTGCAGAGGCATGTGCACACGCCCCCCTCCCTCCAGTGCTCCCCCCATTTGCATCCACCTGCCTCGTGGCCGGGGGCATAATAATATCTTCCAAGGCCGGCATACCATCCTCGTCATCTGAATCGCACGGGTCCACCGTCCCAATTGTATCATCATCCCCGTGGTCATTATTCCCCCCCTCGAATTGATCAATGTCAAAATGGTCAAAGTCCAATAGGTTGGAAAATAAATGGCTAGTGTTGCCATTGTTGTTGTTTTGGGCAGTGCTGCCATTATGATTTGCGGTTGAGGTTGCAGCAGAGCCTGAGCCGACTCCCCCGAAACCGGCGTTGGAAATATTCATTGCATTTGCCCTCGCCAACTGAAGACGCGATTCTAGCAGCGAGGAAGCCGTGTTTAGATCCCGACGACTCCTATTGGCTACACTTGCAGCGCTGCTCAAGGCATCACTCAAGAAAGGCATACCTGTTTGTTGGACGGAAGAGGCTTGGTCAAGTGCCAGGAGCTGCTCCAAATACGATTGCTGAGCGGATGCATTAGTAGCGTTTGCGAGCGAGGAAGGAGATGTCAGCTCTGCCAATCCAGACAAATGATTGGATGTCATGGATGGCTGATCCATCGCGGCACCAAATGTAGGGAAGGAGGCCATGGGCATGGGCGAAGGGTCCCACGGAGAGGATGTCGTATTCCCTACAATCCCAGGAGCTGTAGACCTACTGCTTGGCGATGACATGCCCATGCCCATGCCCGTTGTATCATTCGTGAGCCAGTGCTGTAATAGCTGTGCATTCAACGCCTCCGTGTTCGCTAGTGCATTCGCCGTGGCAAGGTTAGCCGTCAGGGCAGTGGCCGAGGATGGGATTGCGGGCATAATAGTATGGGTGGCTGAAACACCTAATGAAGCACCTAGCGAAGCAAAGGGGTTCGCCATCGAAGAGGATGCAGCCGAGCCAGCGCGAAGGCCGCCATTGTTGTTGCTTGGGACATGCACCACCGCACCCGATGCAGCCGCCGCGGACATGGCACCCCTCGCGTGTCCATTCCAAAAAGCCGCGGCCAAATCCGCAGTCGTCACTGGCCGAGGCGGCCCAGGCCCCGGAGGTGGCGGCATGAGCGGAACGGCTGGATGATCAGGCGAACCAACCGCACCCATGACTGCATCGTCAAACAGCGATTCGCCCGAACCCGTATTCCAATCATCGTTCATCAACCCATCAACTAGGTTGTTCAGATTGTTCGCTGCTCGATGAGTGGATGCTGCCGCCGCCGCTGCAGACTGTTGTTGTGCTCGATGTTGCTGTTGATGTTGCATTATCCGTGATAGTATATCTCTAGCGGATGTTGAGGCTGCTGCTGCGTTTGCTGCGGCTGTGGACGAGGAGGAGGCTGATGATCGTACTCCGGCGTGATGTTCTAGTAACTCATTCACGTCGTCGTCGACGTCGAGTGCGGAGAAGAAGTCTAATGCGCTCATGATTTCATGTGTTGTTATTGCATATGCACTGAGCTACTGAGATCTCTGAATCGCAGTGCATGCAGCTGGATTATATGAACAGGCTGTTCTTCGATCGTGACTATACCCAAAGAATGAATCAATATTGTCCAACCATTATGTTTGACAAGACCCGCCTATCGCTTTTATCAAGATGTCTCTCAATCGACATGTCATTTCATTTTGAAGTGGGATGGGTGCGGGATGGATGAAATGGAGCACGATGGAGAGGCCTGTTCGTGATTTGCCGCGCGGCAGCCCGTCTTAGCGAACGCAAGTGGGGAAGAAGAGCGACAACTCACAACTCCCCGCGAGTATCTAGCCTAGCTTAGCTAGAGGGAGTTCTCCCGTTCCCGCGTGATTTCATTGCGGGTCAACATCCGCCCTTATGTATCTTTGGTCATGCTCTTGTGTCATTGCGATACGGCATAATCCATTAAGGATGTACGTATCCCGCAATTGTATGTCTCCGCGATACATATTACATATTATTGAAAACAGATACTCCTAGATATTGTAGTCGCGTTTTGTGTGTTGTGAAGTTGGTGCTGTCCGTGGTTGGTGATTGGTGATTGGTGATTGGTGATTGGTGATTGGTGATTGGTGAGGCCATCCGTCCAGCGGTGTCTGCAAATTTGAGAGTCATTTTCTTGATAAACCCCAAAATTAACTCTGCGACTTCTGCAAATCTGTGAGCGAGCAACTTTCACAAATATTACTGTCGTCATTCAGACTGTCGTTAGACAAATGCTTTTGGACTAGTTGTTGATCACTGAAACAATAAGCGAATATCTATTATAGAAAATGTATCGCTAGGTACGAAGGACAAAAGTTTCGGTGGTTGAAATGAAGTAGTTTCTTTTTAAGAATTATCCTCAAATGGGATTTATTAACCTTTGAACCTCGCGGATTGAGAAGACTCAAGAGTCAAGAGAGACACCAGACACGACCAAGACCTACCAGAAGACCCAAAAACAGAATAGAAACCACCAGCCCACCAGCCTCAATTCCATCCAAGATTCCCCATAGCATGTCTCCTCCCTTTCAACTTCTCTGTGATCAAGTCACCGACTGGACCTCACTTCTTCTCCCATCTATTCTAACTGAAACACTAAAAGCAGCTTAACCTGCAGCAGCGGCAAGTAGAGAGGGATTACAACACTCATCCTCATAATCGTTGCGACTCCTATAACAGAATGGGAGGTGCACGGAAATCCAACATCTGATGCCTCTAGATACGGGCGACAGACAGATCCGTCAGTCGTCTGTACCATCAGTACAAATGTGTGAAGTTAGACAATTCTAGTGTATGGGGGTGGGACAATTCAACAATCTTTAGACTTCTACTCGCTTCTACTAGTAGAATTAGGCGAAGCGGGACAACTCTCGAAGCAAGCTAGTCGCTAAATGAACTGACAATTTTGTCAGATAGTTAAGTTGCGCAGGAATTTATATATAGGTGACGAACCTTATCTTTCCAGCCATTTCATGATTCTCCATTGTTTTACCACGGTAAAGCATGGTTAAAAGTCATCGATATGATCAACAATTTCGTCGAGCACTTTTCATCAATCAACATGCGGTCAAAACCATTGAACAGATCGGGTCGGATAAGACGGATACGTGTTCACATCACAAAACCAAATCTTTTTATCTAGCGCTGATATTTTCTATCTAACGCGGATACTTTCTATCTTACAAGTTTACTTACGAACTTCATAGTTTCCACCCCCGTGTTGAGAATGATTTACCTCCCAACACGACCCCTTACAAAACTGATGGGACGACCACCCGTTATGAATAATTTATTTTAAAAATCGGCAAAATAGGTAGTTTAACAGCTTCTTTGTGGGTACCGCCCGGCGCATATACGCGTCGGATTTTTTTCTAGCTTTGCGCTACAGTAAGCCGACGGGCGAATATTCAAATTCAAGCTCACCCAGCAAACCGCACCTCTGTGGAAAGCTCTGCTCTCGCTATACATAACGAAGCTTTCGACCTCCCGCAAAGCTTGTAATGAGGTGGATTTAGAGGCCTCAAAAGTCGGTGGCTTGCTTCGTAAATTTTCCCAGAACTCTTTCTTTCAAAAATTGGATAAGCATAGTGAGTAGCCGTCGGAGCCTTACGAGGTCAATTCTCGTTGGATAAGGTCGTACAGTGGCTCTATCGACAGCCCTTGATGTCGTCTATTGCCGTATGAAACCGGCGATTCGATTGCATTAGTCTAAGACAAACGAAACCGCCTCCGAGTTTGATGCGATTTTGATGCATCATCATCATCATCATCATCATCATCATCATCATCATCATCATCATCATCATC